>JAODAL010009301.1:0-111747 GCA_025379985.1 Phyllomedusa bahiana | reverse complement strand
ATGAGGTCACCGCTGGGGCCCTGATATTTTAGGGTTACATTCTTGGGTCAGAGCTTGGGTCCACCGGAGGATACTCTCAGGGGTAAGGCACCCCTGGTTGCGTCTTGCCATGCTGTATCATTGACCACTATAACACTCCACCCTACAAATATCAAACTGTTTCACAAACTCCACATAGCCTCTTCATGTCACCCCACTGGTAGCAGCGATATAATACAATACCACCAGCATACAACTAGGGGCCAGCTAAATAGATGTCCACTTCCACCAAGACTGTTGTCTATGAAGTAGTACTGGAGAAAAAATGCTTTTGGACTTAGCCCTCGCATCCATAGAAATGGTCAGAAGATCACCATATCCATATGGCACTTAAAAAAATAATTTATTAAAACAAAAAAGGAATAAACCTTGACGCGTTTCACGCGTTTTTTCTGTTTTATCTGCTGTTATCTGTTGTGTACTTGAACGGATGTCACCATTTTGCAGGATCCCTTCTGAGGCCAGGCTGACCTTAGATAACGTAAATATGGCCTTGGATGCACAGCTCTCCCCCATTCAAATCTATGGAAGGTTTAAATATACCCTGGCCCACTTGCTCTGCCATTTTCAGAACTCCCATAGAAATGAATGGGAAAAAATGCACAAGTGTGGCCGTCTCTCCGTTTGTTCAGGTCAATTCTTAGAGAACTACAAACTGGCCTGAGATGGCAAAACCCTTGAAATTTTTTTTACAGGACAAATCATTGAGAGCAGGTAGAAGGGGAACCATGGGCCAAAAAGCTTCAAATGCGTGGCACCACTAGGGGAAGTTCAATAGGGCTCTTCTTGAGTTGTATAAATCCAAACTTTGCGAGCTTCCCGCACCACAGTAGCTACAGGCAACGGAAAGTCCGAAAAACAGGGCTCCTCCATAAATATATTTTATATGAAAGTAATGAGCATAGATTTTAGGACCAGAAAACGGAATGGGTATATATTATCTTGAACGTGGGTATAGTACAGGTCTCGTTGGGCCCCACACTGCTACGGGAACCCATCATTTATTTGTATATCTAATTGTAGAAAGAAATCTAGGAGTTCCTGCACAAGTTTCATGACCATAATGACCAAGGGCCTAAGGTACCTGTAACCAGTGTCAGACTGGGATGCATAAGGCCCACAGGTAGAGTTGACGTGGAGTTGACTTTAGGGACCCACCAGTTGAGCTGTTTCTGGGCCCAGGTACCTGTAACCAGTGTCGGACTTCGGTGCATAAGGCCCACAGGTGGAGTTGACGTGGAGTTGACTTTCGGGACCCATCAGTTGAGTTGTTTCTGGGCCCACCGGTGGAGTTTATTTTATGGACCCATCCTGCCGTTACTGTCAATGACTGTGTATGCCCCCTATGCTTTGTATCTTGCTTTTTGCCTCTCTTGAGATGCTTTTTAGCCTCTTATGAGGATATAAAATCAGATAAAAAACAACTCCACGTCTGACATGATCAGGGGCCCACCGGGGGTTTCCAAAATAACTCTGTGGGCCAGTCCGAGACTGCCTGTAACCTTGACCCAATGGTTACCCTTATTATCTTTCAGGTTCCTGTTTCTGCTATATCGGAGAAAAACATGGAATACATTTTCAACGGTGTTTGGGAAGTCATGTGCAAAAGTCGGGACAATTTTAGCCCAGGATTCTTCGCTACATGGATCCAAGAAAAGCTGTACTCCTTTATTCCTACTATAAGCACAAGAACGCTGCACAGCAAAAACAGCTTGCCTTTGACTTGTGACGTATATGAGGCCATGTAAGTATAGTAAAGTCAATGTTGTCTGGACAACCCCATGAATCATATTTTAGTATTCCCAAGTTCTTTGTAAGTTAACAAGTTGACTTTTATCACTAACTTCTTTACATTTCATTGTAAAATTAAGAAACTCATTAAATTCTTACCGTCTTTAATTTCGCAGAGTTACGGCCCTAGATGCAACGTATTCCAAATTCGACCAAACTATGCAGGAAAACATTGGATCATGGATTACTCGATTCATCCAAGCACATTGTGAGTTTCATAGAAATGTATCTGAGGAGTGGTCACTCAGGGGTGGGGCCAGAGCTCTTCGAGGGTGTGGTCATGCCTAGTCATGATAACAGATTGCAGATACAAATGATTCAGTCCTGCATGGAGTGGATTTGATTAACTCTATCATTTCTATCTATAAAGCCTGCAAGAAAGCAACAACAGGCGAGTCCATCAAGGCCTACTACCAGTCTTTTGTGGCCAACATCAACTTAACTCAATTCTCTGCGGCTTTTGGCACTACAGATCTGGTAAGTTGCAAACATAAGTCTCTAACCCTTTACTTGCTTAAGTAGGTATAAATAGTAATGTGAGATATGACTGGTCTATTCACTTCGCAGGGATCCGCAATCAGTTCCTTTACTGATTTCCAACTGGCCCAATACGGTACTTCTTCCAATGCCTTCGCCAGCTATGACTCGGCTTCAGCTGTTCTCAAAGAACTGGAGACCAAAGACTTCTCTTTCATCTTCAATTTCCTAAGTGCCTTACAAGCGTCCAACTATGACCAAAACGTAATGTACTCCCTGTTGTACACCTCGCTGACCAAGCTCCACCTGAACAATGACCCTCTCTGTAAACCAAGCCTAAAGCAAATCTTCCAAGGAAAACTCAGCTACCTCTTTAGGGCCATCAATATCACCATCCTTGATATGATTATCCCCACGGATTGCTCAGAGTTCCAGGATATGTAAGTAAAGTTACCATGTGAACCTTCCTTTGTCTAACATTTAAAATTTATCCACAATCTGTACATTGCTGGAACCTAAATTCTGGTTCATCCACAGATTCCAAGCCATTGATCAAGTCTTTGCAGAATTATCATCAGATATACAACAATTAGTGTTTGACTACAGATTAAATTACTTAAATAAAGAAGTCCTTCAGTCAGGTAAGGATGATACTTTTTTCTCTAGAAATAGAATCCAGAATTCACATAGGGGTAAGCTCACATGGCGTATTGCGGCGTGCGCAGCTTGGGTGTTTTAGAAGTACGCACTGGTCAGTGCGTACTTCTAAAGCGTTGGACCCCATTCACTCCAATTATCCACGGCACGTAAGCACCATGAAGAAGTAACATGTCCGTTCTCTCTCCCAGCGTACAATATGTGCATATTGTATGCCGGGAGAGACAGACGTAATTCATAGCTCTGTATGAGAGCTATGAATTACCATAATGGTGGGTGCATTTTGGGCGTATTGAACCGCAAATAAACACCGAAATGCGCACTTCAATACGCCGTGTGAACATACCCTTAGGTTTAGAACATCCGTTCCATTCCGGAGCCTCACATATAAGTCAGAGCGTTGTGTTACTGTGTTTAAAAAAACAAGTACCTCCTCTGTGATGTCATCACTCCACCACCCATGCACGATCCTGATACTCAGTTTCTGTAGTTGAGCAAACATTGTTTTGCTAATCCACAGAGGAGAACTGTATTGTGCACAAGCGTTTTATTTCTCCCTCTTATTTGCTAAGGAGAGAAGATAAGCTCAGCAGGCAGCCTTCTTTCATTCCTTCAGGAACGGCTGCAGGGAGAGAAGGAGAGGGGCTGAGCAGGGAGCAGGGAACGTCTGCATGTTTACTCAGATACACTACAACCAGTGGATTCTCTATACAAAAGACACAGGATCTTCCTCCCCAGTCCCTTCAAAGCTTGTTCATGTTCCCTGCCATCAGATAAGAAGTGCAAACAACGGAAGGGCAGCCAGATCAGCTCCTGTCAGCTTCTGGTTGTGTCTAATGTAAACTCTCAGGAAACTAAGGGCATCTTAGTCAGGCTGTAGCTCTCAGAGGCTTCACTTTTTTTGATGACATATATTTAGAAAAGTGATTAAATACCCATTTTGGAGGATCCCATGTCAACATTAGATTGTGGCAAAACCCATTTAAACTCCATAGGGCTCCATAGTATGTATAGTTATAGAGCAGGAGGACGTTTCTAGCCCCTAGCCACCTTGAGGAATGGGAAGCTGTTTGCAGGCTCCAGCTTTGGCAAGCGGCTTCAACTCCTAGCAGGTGCCTCTTATAGCCACAGAAGATACCTCCTCTGTGAAAAAAATTAAGTAGATTTTGAAGCTGGATGTTGCTTTATCTGTGCTTATTGGTCTTGGTAAAGTCTAGTATTAAGAATATGCTTATAATAGATGGTGATTTCCCATTGTCGCAGGATCTGGTTGCACCTATGGCCTTACAAGTTCTCAATGGTTGGAGAAGAACTTTGGAGCTTCGATAAGTTCCCTTACCTATAGTGCTATGATCCGTCTCAATCACAATTTCAATGGGGTAAGTCTTGTTTTCACCATCCTTGGCCAAACAATTTCTAGATAAGTTTGTTGGATGATGCCCTGTTCCAGATTCATCTTAACAGCATTATGGGACCCCGGGCATAACACTGCAGTGGGCCCTGCCCAAATACATGACGTCACACTAGGCCTTGCCTCTTGTCACCCCATAGCACACCCATATTATTACGTCACTTACTCTATGTCTGGATACCGGCAGCCTTCAGCTTACAAGTCTAATTGGCAGGACAGGGAGCCTTTGGCTCTTTTCTCCACCATGGTTTTTAACTGTTTGCACGTTCTAAAAACACACAAACAGTTAACTAAGCAAAGCAAACCAAGGGATCCAGGGTATGTTTCTTGTATTCCTGGGATATACATATACCACCTGGGTCCAGCATAATTGTGGGGCCCATGGACAACTGCCTAGTGTGTCCAATGGAAAAGATGGCCCTGTCCTGTTCTTTCTGTTGGCACCCAACCCCACATATGGGGCATAGTCATACAATGTAGAATTGTAACCATACCATATAATACAGCATCTAATTATAAGCGCCATACATTACTAAGTAACTTCGTCAAATGGTGGCCGAATATCACTGCAAAATTAATATAGTGTCTAAATAGCAGAGCCACACAATATTACTATCCCCATACAGTGCTCATGTTATTCCGATATACAGTGGTCAAATAACAACTCTGTGCATGGAGTAATCTAATAAAGGGGCTAAACAACTCATGGTGGCCACAAGCATTGGGTGCTGAGTTATATGCTGGTTTGATTGCATATCACAACACACTGAATGCCAATTGCCACGCGTTTCAGACTCTCAAAGTGCTTATGAGAAACTTCTTTAACTTCTTAGCGCACCATGACGTACTTGTACATCATGGTGACGCTAAGGGAGTATGGAGCGGGCCTGGTAGCTGAGCACCTCCATTTGCAGTAGATGCTTACTGTTACAGCTGACCCCCGCCGCTAGTGGCTGGTACTGGAGATAACTCCGATCCAGTGCGGCCACAGCCTGTAAACAGTTATACAGGGCTGCGGCGCCGACTCTTGCCATCCGATTGCCATTCACTCCCCCTCTGCAATGTGATCATGGGGTGTCATTTAGCACACTTACCAACTCTCCCTGATCATCTGGGAGACTCCCCGAAAAGGGCGAGTCCTCCCAGTCTCCCCGAAGAGTTGGTAAATCTCCTGCTTTGGTAGATTGGCCACCAATGTGGTAAAGCCATCGGCAGGGACAGTTTTACAGCCAGTGGACCAGTGCCGGTATTTTATTTGTACCGGCCATGTCAAGTACTGGTACCTTTTAGGATACACTCTTGGGTACGCCTATTAGGGTATGTTCACATGGCCTGTTTGGACGCTGATTTTTCAGTACCCAAAACAACATCAAAACCTCGCCTGAAACATGCTTCTTCAGAAGAGGTTTTTGATGAGGTTTTAATGAGGTTTTCGCCGAAGTTTCCACCCATACAAATTGATAACGCTCCAAAAACGCACCGTGCGCTATATTCACTAGTGCAGCATATATGGCTGAAAAGGGGCGTCAAGCTGCAATTCGAAATCTCCCTGAAGGCCACTTCCAAAAGTTGGCAAGTATGCATTTAGTTGCCATGGAAGCCAGAGGTCTAATGAAGACCTCCATGGCTGCCATGAACGTATTACTATTATAGGAGATCAACAAAATTACTGTATACTGAAGTACAGTAGTACTACAGTATATAGTACAAGCCATCAAATGATCACATGTCCAAGTCCCTTAGGGGTAGTAAATGTTAGTAAAAAAAAGAAAAGTAAGTTTCTTAAAAATACAAAAATAAACAATTAGTGCAAATTTAAACCCCACTATTCCCATTTACCAAATTTAAAAAAAATTAGAAAATCAAAAAAATTAACATAGTTGTCATTCCCACATCCATAAAAGTCTGATCTAATACAATATCATCTTATCTATCCTGCACAGTGAACGCTGTAAGAAAAAAAAAATACTGGTGAAAGCTAGAATTTTTACATTTTTTTTTAGTCATCCCGCCTTCCATAAAAAAAACTGAATAGAAAGTAATCAAAAATTTGCACCCATTCTAAATTGGTACCAATAAAAAATTTTAATGAATTAAAAATAAAAACTTACTGGTCTCAGAAAAATGGCGATGCAAAACATTTTTTTTGTAACCAACTTTTTTATAAATTTTTTTTTAAAGTTGTAAAACATTAAGAAAGTTATATAATATGCATAGGATTTATATAAATTTGGTAAGGATAGAATCGTACTGACTCACAGAATAATGATAGCATGTCCTATCTATCGCTTTATGGACTCTGTGAAAACAAGCTTCCCCCACAAAACTACTAAATAAAAAAATAAAAAAATTCCAATTCCATCCCACAGAAATTATTATGATGGCTCCCTATTATATTATAAGTTGCATAAACTGGTACCCTAAAAAAATTCAACCTATGCTGCAAAAAAATAAACCCTCATGCAGCTATACTGGAGGAGAAATCAAAAAGTTATGGCTCTTGGAAGATGAGGATAAAAAAAAATAAAAAATGGTGTGAACTTTAAGGGGTTAAATGCCAAGTGCTTTGATTGTCTTTCCTTTTTCTTCATCTCCTAGTTTGAAGCTATTTCACTCCTCAGTGTCAACCAGACTATAGATCTTATCATACAATCCAATATACTTACTTCTCAAAATCCAGTTGACTATGAGGCAGACATTTCCTCTCTCAGCGGTTTCTGGAAGACCAAAGGCTATACCTACTTACAAGGATTTATGATCCAACTAAGCAGCACTCTCACGCAAGTAAGTGGCGGTCTATCGGATAACACAACAAGTTATTCTCAATAAGATCTTTACATATTCCACCATCTTGAATGTTGCTTTCCATATTCCACCATTTTAAATGTTACTTTCCATGTTCCACCATCTTGAATCTTGATTTCCATATTCCACCATCTTGAATCTTGATTTCCATATTTCACCATCTTGAATGTTGCTTTCCATATTCCACCATCTTGAATGTTGCTTTCCATATTCCACCATCTTGAATGTTGCTTTCAATATGCCACCATCTTGAATGTTGCTCTCCATACTCCACAATCTAGAATGTTACTTTCCATATTTCACCATCTTGAATGTTACTTTCCATGTTCCACCCTCTTGAATCTTGATTTCCATATTCCACCATCGTGCATCTTGCTTTCCATATTCCACCATCTTGAATCTTGCTTTCCATATTCCAATATTTTGAATGTTACTTTCCATATTCCCCCATCTTGAATCTTGCTTTCCATATTTCACCATCCTGAATCTTGCTTTCCATATTCCAAAATCTTGAATCTTGCTTTCCGTATTCCACCATCTTGAATCTTGCTTTCCATATTCTACCATCTTGAATCTTGCTTTCCGTATTCCACCATCTTGAATCTTGCTTTCCGTATTCCACCATCTTGAATCTTGCTTTCCATATTCTACCATCTTGAATCTTGCTTTCCGTATTCCACCATCTTGAATCTTGCTTTCCGTATTCCACCATCTTGAATGTTGGTTTCCATTTCTTCCTTCTTCACAGCTTAACATCAAATCCATCACCAACAAGGATGTCGAATACCGGTTCTTGCAGGGGTTTTGGGAGGTTCTGGTTCTACAGTACAGCCAGTTCACCAATAATGACTGGCACATGTGGTTCACTCAATACTTGTCCATCTTCTTGCCTTCAATTTCCAGCACACAGCTTACCGTACTGTCCAACAATGTGGTGAGCGATTGCTCCAACATGCAAACCATGTAAGTAGCATTTGACGTTGAAAAACTTTACGTACTAGGTTGTAACCGGTAACCGTGATATCAATGGGAGTAAATGATATGGGATAGTAAGCTTTTGCTAAACTCAAGGGGCATAGTTTCACATTAAGACATTAAAATTTGGATAGGAGGCAAATTTTGAGCAAAAAAATTTGGCCCCATTCACATCTTGTTTTTGGGTCCCGTTCATGGTCTCTGGATATTGAACCTGAATACGTTTTGATACTAACCTTTTTCTAGGTATCACTCCTCTAGACATTTTCCTTTCTTACTCTCTTAAAGGGTTTTTTCCACTTGGCTACGTCTTCTGTGAAGGACGGCTCGTAGAAAACTACGAGCCGGCCTCCACAGGGGACTTTGCCAAGTGGCAAAACCTCTACAAAGAAAGTTATCTTTTTCACGTCACACGTAAATACTGTAATCCTAGAACTTGGATCTTTGACTTATAACCACAAAGGCTTTCAAATAAAACAAACCCATTCCTATCTCGTTCACGGTATCCTTTGGGATACTGCAAAAATTCATCCTGGCAGATTCTGCGTGATGGGCCCATATACTTTAATAGGGCAAATGTAGTACTAATTGGATTTGGCGTCAAAGAATCATAAATGTGTCTACTTCTATGAATGTGGTGCAACGCCCCCAGAACGCCCCAAACTTTCGGTGCACTAAAAAGTGTTGCGCCAGCGCTTATCGCACCTAAGTTTGGAATGCGCCTGTTCATACATTTATGGAACAGGGCTACTACAGCTTTTTGATACCAGAAAACTTGCACAACCCCGTTCTTGCATGTCTTAGATGTTCCCCTTTCTGAGCCATTCATTGCCTCCCACCCAGCCAGCCAGTATCGCTCTGCTCTGCACTGATGATGGACAAACATCCCGAAACAGCTGTATGCAGATGAGAGATACTGGCTTGGCTAAATATCCCTTTCGCTTTCTCAAGATCCAGTGAAACAAAAGCAAATTGAAGATTTGTTAGATCCATTAGAAGGCGCTTGAGCTTCTCCGCTCCTTTCCCATAATGTCACCCTATTGGAAACATGTATGAAGGAAGGCGCATTGAAGTGGATTGCCGAGTCTCGTTTCAGTGTATAATGCACCTGAATGTATGAAAGTGGTTTTAGTGCGATTATAAATGGCGTCTAAAGTTCGCCGCGCCTGTGTGTTTGGCGCATTACAAAACTTTAGTAATGCACCAAACATAGAAGACAATATGCTGGTCAAGAGGTTTTGGTACTATTGGTAGGGATCTACTAGGTACATTTGTTCTAATGCACCAAACATGTATGAAGGCTATAGATAGGCTGGAAATAAATGAAAAGTCATTAGAATAGCATGTCAGTGATAGAAACTATGGCACTGATCCTGCTTGGAGGAACACAGATTCCAGCAAGACCTGTGCTGTGCTGGCTCTTGCTGTATGTAGAATAAAGGGTGAGAGCAGCAAAAATAAATTTCATATTTAATGTAGTAAAAATTACATTTTTTTTAAATATGAACAACAACATCAGTGGGTTATTTAATGTAAAATTAGTTTTAGAATCTATAAATTGTAAATACATTTTATTTTATATTTTATTTTTGGGATATTCTATCTTTTTATATTAATTTTATATGATATAATTTTTTATTAAATTTAAATCATTTAATTTTATATAGTTTGATCATTATAGTTTGATCATTATAGTTTGATCATTATCAAATTACTTTTTATTATTGTACTGGTGGAAGTTGAGAAATATTGGACATTTTTGCCCTAACAGCAAATCTAGCTCCACTGCGACTCCTCAGGCTCAGGCAGATCACATTGAGATAGGTCTGCCTGTCCGAGCAGTAATGCGCCTGGTTTTGCCGAAACACATTCATATATGTGTCTAATATTATGAGTGTGGTGCGACGCCCCCAGAACACCCCCTCATGTTAGGTGCATTAGAAAGTGTCGAGTCTTACGAACAATGCGCCCAACACATTCATTAGGCGCATTAGACATCGTAGCCGAATCACTAAGGCGCATTCTACGCCAGAAAAAGGGTGAAAAACCCGATCATACATGTCGCCCTATATGTTTACCCTATTAAAGTCTATGGGTCCGTCACAGGCATCTTGTTTTGGGTTCCCATTCCTGGTATTGGTCGGGATACTGAATCTTGAATAACCCTTTAAAACTTTTGGGGATATAGAGGATATAAGTCTGTCCATGTTGGTGGGATGGACACATAGATGCCTGGCTCATTAGAAGACACAGCTCTGATGCCTGTACTGTAACAAGCATCTGTGTGTCCATCAACAGTCTATATTTTTGTGTAGCAGGTCCAACTGAGTGACTACAATTAGAGAGCTTGGAAATCACAGGAAGTAATCCAAATTGAATAACTTCTCATAGTACAAAGGCAAACACTTATTTGGACCAGATGCTTTGCTGCATACTAAGACATGTATGGCGTTCAGAAAATGGATGCTAAGAGTTGTAGTCTTAATTACACTTACGTTTGCTTATTTCTCCCATTTAGCGTTGGAGGTTTGGATGGTGGCTTTCAGTACATGAACCAAGCAACCAAATCTGATGTTGCCAAGTGGATCGTAGGATTCCTTAAGAATGATCAAAGTAGTAAGTGGCCTCAGCAAAGGAAATATCTAATTTATTTTATTTTATCAGAAGAAAATAATGAGTTTTTATATTTCTAGAATGTTATAGCTACTTTTTTTTTATTTTTTAAAAATTCTCAGACGGGGTTCACAGGACACAAACCTCTTCCCTGTATAGACAGTGCTACATGATATGCCTGCTCTATGGCAACTGCACTGAATGGTTGTTAATGATGATAAAAGGGTCTATAGCCTTATATAGATCAACTAATAGAGTATGGCTACTTCCCGAGAGACGTGAAAGTGACAGGGGAGCTGCATACATGATCCTTATCATTGTACATAGTGTCGGACTTGGGTGCTTGTGCCCACCAGTGGAGTTGATTCTTGGAGCCACCAGTGGAGTTGATTCTTGGGGCTCACCAGTGGAGCTGATTCTTGGGCCCCCCACCAGAGAAGTTGTTTCTTGCCCCCCCCCCCTCCCGCCAGAGGAGTTGTTTCTTGGGATCCACCAGTGGAGTTGATTCTTGGACCCCACCAGTGGAGTTGATTCTTTGGGCAACCTGTAGAGGTGATTCTTGGGGCCCACCAGTGGAGTTGATTCTTGGACCCCACCAGTGGAGTTGATTCTTTGGGCCACCAGTAGAGGTGATTCTTGGGGCCCACCAGTGGAGTTGATTCTTGCGGCTACCAGTGGGTTTTATTCTTGGGGCCCACTAGTGGAGATGATTCTTCGGGCTCACCAGTGGAGTTGATTCCTGGGGCCACCAGTGGAGCTGATTCTGGGGCCCACCCCACAGCTCCTGTCCATGCCTCTTTTACTCTGCTTCTTGCCTCTTTCTTTCTGCCTTTCTGCCTCTTCCAAGGATGTATATGCAGTTTAAAAGAAACTACAGGTCTGCCATATTCAGGTTTCCCCTGATCCTCTGTGGGCCACTCTAAGCCTGAATATACATAGAGTGCTATCCTACTTTATATAAGTTTTTAGTATTGTAATAGTGCTGATAATAGGATGACTCTGCTGACCTTGTCTACTAATGATAATATGATGACTATGCTGACTCGATTCACTTATGATAATGAGATGACTCTGCTGACCCTGTCTGCTACTCAGAATGTGATAACTTTGCTTACCTTTTCCTCTAAAGATAATGTGATGACTCTTCTGACCCTGTCTGCTAATGACAATGTAACGATTCTGCTGAACCTGTCCACTATTGTTAATATAAAGATTATGCTGACCCAGTCCATTACTGAAAATGTGATCACTCTGCTGACCCTGACCACTAAATATAATGTGACTCTATTAACTATTTCTGCTAATGATAATGTGATGACTCAGTTGAACTTGTCCACAGATGCTAATTTTGTCCTCTAATAACAGAGATGACTCTGCTCATCCTGCCCTCTAATAACACTAAGATGACTCTGCTGACCCTGCCCTCTATTAGCACTGAGATGACTCTGCTGACCCTGCCCTCTAATAACACTTAATTTTTCTTATATTTCTCTTTTTATAGAATGTGATGGTGATAACTGGTTGATTGTGAACTTCAAAAACTTTAAATCATTTGTCAGTATTACTACCATAGTGGAACTTCATCCTAGTTTTAGTCTGGTAAGATTTTTTTTTTTCAAAACTTCTTACAATTGTCAACAAATCTAAGTTTTCTCATTCCCTATTTCATGAAATAAAACCATCAAAGGGAAATTTGATCATAGACAAGGATTCTCTACTGTCAGAGCAGAGAGAAGGTAGAATTATCTGGTTGATAATTAGAACAAGTTCAGTGGGAGCTAGGATCTTTTTTGACAAATGTGATAAGAGACGGCGGGTTAATTCAGAGATTTATTCTGACTGCTATATTTGGAAAGGGATAAAATTCCTTATTGAGGTATTTGGAGACTTAGGGCAGCATGTCCCAATACGCAAGCGCCATTTTTTGGTCTATTTTGCGGCAAAAAAACTTTTGACGCCATATTCTCGATGTAGATGAACTATCGTACACCAAAACTAGGCACACTATACGCCAGGCGCGACACATTGTTATGCGTCTAAAAAGGCGTGTTACATATCGTAGTAATGAAGCGCTGTCCGCCTCCATAACTCAATGCATCTATTTAGGCACATTACATACATTAGTAACGTTATGCGCCTCCTTTACGCAGTGTGTCTCGATGGGCGCATTACATACACTATCAATGATCCCTTAAGCATCGCGATTTGTGTAATGCACCTTTTTAGGCGTATTAGGTTTACGCCAGATTTTTGAGAGGATCAGACTTTGCACTGATTTAATGCACCTAAAAACTGACACGGCGCCGCCAACTTTTGGACATGTCGCCCTTAGACCCCATTAGTCGCTCCACTAAAATTTCAAAATATTCTAAAGGCCTCATGGGAAATTAGATAGAACTCATTGAGCCTTGTATTATGACTGGGAATAGAGCCAACCATATATTCATCTACAGACAGCTATTTTGGGGTGTTGCCCATCATTGAGCAGTTGGTACCTATCTCATAGGAGTATTTGCTTTTTCTGGATAAACAATGTAGGATTATAACAATGTAGCATTATAGTCTGGATGTTTTTAGTCATTTTGTGATAGGTTTATTGCTTCTACATTTTTGGAGCGTATTTTGTAAATGTCTACTTTTCCTTTTTGTTTTACAGATTGACTCGTTAGGTGATCTTACTCCAACCCAGATAGGAGCAGGGGTAGTGTCAGACACAACAGTGCTCAGCAGTGTAATCCACATGGAACTTGTCTTTAATGTCCTGACTAATTCTTCGACTCCCACAGAAGATTTGGGAGCTTTCTGGGACAGCTTTAATTTTGCATATGAAGAGGTAATAATTGGAAGTCATTGTGGTCTATTCTTTTGATTCAGTTGTATAAGTGCTGTTTCAGTATTACCGGGCAATCTTTTCTCTGTCTAAAATATTGGCGGTAACCGATAGCCAATGCAAATCAATGATGAGTGTGCAAAGGATTGTGGGTGATTCCATCTGTTTGCTTCAGCAAACATAGAAAGCAATGGAAAAATATTACAGCAAGCACACATGTCGTTATCAGTGAGGAGCAATAGGTTATAATGGTGATGAAACATTGTAGTATAAGAAGGGGTGCGTCAGGTTTACTGCAATTTGCCATCAAACAAAAGTAGTTGAGAAAAGAAAAATTCCAAATACTGCCTTTTGATAGGAAAGAAGAAAACATATACAGATTCCCCAAAGGAGACGAAGGAGGTCTCTTTTCCAGGTAAGATGTGGTCTCATCAGCTATTTGTCATCAGGTGTCAGGTGGGGACCTGCATTTCTCTATTAGTTCTTTTGTATTGTATCTATATTGGAGTTATAGTGATACAAAAGTAGGTATTTCTTATTTATACCTTAAAGGGGTTCTCCGGTTTAGAAATCCCATTATCATATACTATCCTACTAGTAAATTCCTGAGTTATGAGAGATGAGTCCACTGTTTAGGATCCCCATCTCATGGTCAGAATGGAGAGCAGCTACAACAAGCGTCTCTCACTCTGGAGGACCTGTCCTGTCCTTCATTATACCAGCTAAGCCATTACTGTGAAAGGACACCGTGTAATGCTTCATTTGCCCTGCGGAGGCACTGCAAGGAAATGTAACACTCACCGCCAAGTTTTAGTTTTCCTACATATCACAGATGATTGCTGAGGGTCCCACCAGGTTGATACTTTGTGATTGGCTAATTGTGAAAGTAGGGATTGTCCAAAGTGGAAAACCCCTTTAAGCCGGTATACCATTCTGCCTTGTAAAGAGATTTCCTCCCAGCAAGAGGGTAGCAGGGAAAAAAAGGATTTTTAATATTTTAATACCTTTGGCGCGGATGAGGACCCCATCGCGGTTCCTATAAATTAATTTTCTATTGTTTATGTATTGGTCTTTAAAGTCCATATCATAAATTGTCTTGAAAGTAGCAACAATTAAACTAGATATAAAGTAAATATAAGGTATCTTCAACCAGCCCTGCACTTTCTTGATGACAAGGAATGTTCTATATGAATTCAGATCTATGCAATACAATGACTCCAAATGTTTGATTCTACAATAATTTTGGTTATTGTTGGAAAGCATGATCTTGGACTGTGTCTTCCTCACAAAAAAAGTAATTATCTTGTGACAAGACTTGTTTGCCCTTCTTACTATCAACCTTTGACAATCAATGCATGTATTATTTATATGGAGTAATCACATCATCCTGGTAGTAGATTGGGCTCTTACAGTCTAACTTGTTTGACTGGGATCTACTGTTGTTATGGTTAACTTTACCACTAATTGGTATGTTGGGATTGACTGGGGTTTGACTAGTGATTTATGTTTATATAGGTATTGAAAACATAAAAGCAATTGATTAATTGAAACTGCACATTAAATATAACAAATAACCCCCCCTAACAACCATCTCTGCTTCTAAGCATTGGCTTAACACATTTAACACAAACTTGATCCGTGCTGATTATTAGCTACATTACAGATATATAAAATTTTTAACAAATTTAGAGAAATATGTGTATAATAGGCAATAGGCAATGGCCTTGTGGCCTAAGAGGGGATGTAAGTGTCTCAGAGATGTTCCTAGTTCTTCTATGCAAACCAAAGATGTAGACATTTGCATTCCACCTAATGTAATTTATTACAATTGTGGTTAGGAAGTAATTTTTTTTCTAAAATTACAACAATTGGTTTCTACCTCATGGGAAGATTTTGGTCTCCTCTGGGTCAAAACTACAGAACAATAGGCTGAACTGGATGGAGGTCCGTCTTTCCTTCAGCCATACAAACTATGTAACTATTTCTTTAACGTTCACAACATACACATGCTAATGTCTCTTTGGTTTCCATATCAATTTAGCTGTAGCGTTCTGGCATTTTAAGGGGTAAACATTTGTTGGGGTTCCTATCAACTGAAATTGTTTGAATTATAATCAGCAAACTGTTACAGAAAAATATGTATGCTGTAAGTGGGTGTAAACAACACATATCCAATATAATAAATGGAGTGGAAACAATGTAAGGTACCAAAAAATTAAACAAGTAGGATTTCACAAAAATCTCAAAAATCACAGACCAAAAAGTAAATCCCAGTATAAAACTTTTATTGCCATTTAAAAAAAAAAAAACGACTGAAGAAACAACACTAACCCTATTAATCCCTGTGTACTTAAACCCTACTTATAGTAGGGCACTCGCCCCATAAAGGGCGGCCCCACCCATGTACCACCTACCCTACTTGTTTTTTAGCAATAAAAGTTATATTTTATAGTCGGATTCACTTTCTGGTCTATGATTAATAAGTGGGTGTACCGTACAAAATAACTTTTTAGGTCGTTAAGCAGCCCATTTTTGGATTGTCTCATTGAGCCAAGGCACAGAAAGATCGATGGGTTGACAAATCTCTAACTATAGGTCGTCGCATTGAAGGGGTTACCATGAGTTGAGCAAAAAGGGTCCTACAAAATTTGCTTGCTGCTGTATTTTTCTTAGACTCTACACCCAGATACTGAAGCACATCAAGCCGAAAGTGTCCACTTGACTCAACCATAACTAGAATATCTCATAAGCCAAGATATGAAATAGCCAGGTTCCGTGCTTCATACAACTGGCCACTTTGCATACAGTATTAACTACGGGCCTACTGGCAGAATTGGCCTCTCCGAATTCTATGCAAACATCTATCTTTATTCTGACGAGAAGGGATTGTCCGAGTGACTCTGAAGAGACAGAACGAGTTGTCTACAGACCGAAGACAAATGCCCGATATAAATTCTCTTACGAAACTTTTTGGGGAAATTTTTGTTGCATTGCCCCTAATATTTATGTATTAGTTTATCCATTTATATAGTGCGGTTATATTCCACAGCACAGTACAGAGATGGTTATCATTTACATTGCTTTAGCAGGGGAGCTTTTATAAATAAAGGCACTTGTGTTATGGTGGGTAATCCAATGCTTGATGCAAGCTGGTGAGGGGGTGGGGGTTACTCCCCTTTATTCATTGCATTTTAACAATAACACATACAGTATTGCAATGGATTCATTAAAGAGTAATATATGTGTCTATATGCCAATGTGGCAGCATCTTACTGGGTTAGTAACACACTTACATGCATATACATGCTCAAATATACACGTAAACATCAGGAGCTCCAGGGCCCTTGTGCAAAATGTGAAATGGGCCCCGACAGGTACCATGTGCCACTTACAACTCTAATATCTCCTTATGTGGCAGGAGGGCTTTTGGACCCCCTTAGGCTGCAGGGCCCGGTAGTGACTGCTGTCTCTGCACCCCTTATAGCTATGCCCTTGGTAAACATATCACAGAACCTACGTCACAGAGGTGCAAACAGATCTGTTTACCATCTGACGCGAATGACGCCCCATAGACCCCGTTGACTGCAATTCAGTCCATTGGGTTTCTGTCGTGGTGACCTCCCTTTTAACCCCGTAAGCCGAACGCCTGAAAAGTATTTAATGACCAGAACATTTTTTTAGTTTTGGCCTCCTTGCGTTTAAACAGTTGTAACTTTTTTATTTTTTCAATGACGCAGTTGGATGAGTCCTCGTTTTATTCGAGACAAGTTGTACTTTATAAGGGAATAGTTTAAGTACACTTGCAGTATTTTTTTTATTTTTTTGCAAAAATTTTTTTAGTTTTCTTTAAAAAAATTTCTACACCATTCACATTTCACACTTAATAACTTGTTAGATTAATTCTACAGGTTATTACGGTCGTGTGGATACCAAATATGTGTAGTTTTTTTTGTGCGTGTAATTTATGTACAATTATTTTTTATTAAATATTTATTTTTATTTTATTATTTATTTTTTTATTCTTTTTTTTTACACTTTCTATGTTTTTTTTGTACTTTTTTTTACTCCCATTATGGGAGAACTGTTTAACATATTTTTAAATTTTTTTTTGTTTTACACTTAGTAATGTATTAGCATATTAATATATGCTAATACATGCTAATCTGTGTCAGTTTGACACAGGCAGTGATTAGGACAGCACACAGTGCGTCCTAATCACTGGCTTCATACACAGACAGCTCTGGGGCCAGGCTAGGTCCCCAGAGCTGACTGTGCAGCCATTTCCCGGGCTCTGTCGGATGACCAGGCGTTCCGATCACCCGACAGAGCAGGGAAACCCTTTGATTGCGCTGCAGTAACGCACCGCCACAATCAAAGGGTTAAAGCATCGGGTTGTGGAGGTTTCCTCCGCTCCCCGATGCCTGCAGGACATGCTCTGGGATCGGGGCTGTGTCGTCCAGCCCCGTTTTCAGCGCATTTGGGGCGCGGGGCGCCGCAAACCCCGATGTCTGCAGCGACGTCAAAAGACGTCGCTGCTGACGAACGACCTGAAATGCCCGCCATCAAAAGACGGTGCGCGGTCGTTAAGGGGTTAATGAAAAATTAGCACAGTCATAACCTCCAACGCAGCTCAGTGTACAATATACACAACATAAACCCTAGGCAGTCTAGCCTCTACCTAAACATTAACATCCCTCACTAACCATGGTCTAAGCCTACTGCCCAGCACAACAAACAATACTGTTCATGCCAGTGTCTTCTAGTCTTGACTTAAAAATGTCAGCAGTACTTTGGAGCAAGAAAACCAGTAGCAGATTTAAGGCTGCTTTGACACAGCGGAGTTTTGGTGCAGTTTTAACTGCGCTCTAATGAAACTGCCTTTATTACCAGCAAGCTTCTTACAGTTGTCTATATTTTTCAGAAAGGTGTTTCAAGTAAGTAATCAATGACTGTGTGTGAATTCTTTTGAATTACATACACACTCATTGATTATTCCCTTTCCAAACAGTTTAGATAACTGAATGAAGCTTGCTGGTAATAAGGGCAGTTTAATTGGAGCACAGTTAAAACTGCACCAAAATGTATACACAAAGGCATATACTCTTATTATATACTATTCTACATTTGTACACACTTATGCACACTCAATTGTATATTTGCACACACACACTCATTCATTGGTGTACACATTCACACACACTTATATACCCACACATGCAGTCATACATAGGTACACACATATGCACATACACTTGTTATACACATTCTTCTACACTTGTACACACATACATACACATATGGACACACTTTTATACTTGCACACAATCATTCATATGTATACTAATTCACACACACTTCTATACTTGCACATGCAGTCATACACAGTCATACACATCTATCCACATGCACACAGATGCTTGTATGCTCACACATGAAGTTATGTATACACATATGCACATTCACTTGTTATACACCCTCTTCTACATTTGTACACACATACATACACACATATGCACATACACTTGTTATACGCAGACCTCTACATTTGTATGCACATACATACACACACATGCACATACACTTGTTATGCACACACTCCTTCATTTGTACACACATATGCACATACACTTGTTATGCACACACTCCTACATTTGTACACACTGTCCATACATTTTATGCACCATCTACATTTGTACATATAGACATACTGTATGCACACACTCCTATATTTGTACTCACTTATGCACACATATACATACACATTTTGAAGGTGAACGTAAACTTTTTTAGACCACCTAAGACTTGATAGCTTCCATACCATTCTCTTTGAAGTCTATGATTACACTTTAGTGAATCTATGCCTGTGTGTGGTATACAGTGGAACATGTATCTTGGTTAGACCCCAACCAGCTCTATTCAGACAAGACCAGCCAACATCTCTGTAGGTCAGTAGACACAATTGTATATTTGCCTTTAGCACATTTCTCCTTTCCGTTTAGGTGGAGCAGTTCACTGTGGAGGTAAAATCCAAGATGTTAGAGTGGACGGTGGATGAGCTGGCCGTCCATTTCACCACGTTCTCGGCAAAAGATTACACTCTTTGGTTTGAGAAAAGACTCTACTTGGTGACCATAGTGATCGACAGCAAGATCCTTGCACGAATGCCGATGACCATGGATTGTGACTCCTACAAAGCTTTGTAAGTGATGTCTAGTAAATATGATATCTTACTGTTAGAATTTTTACTCACCTGTTACTTATTCATGTGTCACAAAATTACATGTAAGGCAACAGCATGGATTCAGATCATCAGAAACAGAGTACCAGAGCCCCAAAAAATGGAGGCCTCCTTCTGGTACTGGCTTATGCTACGTTATACCCCAAACCTGTAACAGGAGAGTCACCCACTGTTTATTGCACCCATTTTTTCCCCTATTAGGGTATGTTCACACGGGGTAATTTTGGCGCGCATTTGCGCTCTAATATGGGTGAGATGCGTGCCGTGAGTAATGACAGTCTAAGGGGCTGGCGGGCTGCTGCCCCTTACCCCCCCACCCCCCCGCGCCGTGGGGTATGCGCCAATCAGAGTGACTCCCAAATACCCAGCATAATTGTGTGGCATACTGTATGCCCCACAATTACGCCATGTGAACATAGCCTAAAACTTTATATCACCTATATGTTTATGTTCGTGATGGAAAAGTGGCACAATTAGGGCATTTTGGGTCCGTGTGAACATGCGCTTTTAGATGCATGTTTGGGTCTGTCTAGACGGAACCAAACACGCATCTAACAATGTGCAGTGGGATTTTATACTGCTCGCAATGTAAAACACGTATCGGCGTTCAGACAAGTGATCACCAATGCATGTCTCGGATCCTTCCAAGACTTGCCATGTCAATACTTGGTCCGGAAGACGCAGCAGGAGCCCTATAATAAACTATAGGGTGCGATCCTGCTGCAGCCAACACGCATCCAAACACGCAACTGCATGTTGGATACGTGTTGGATCCGATCAGTAACCTATGGGCAAAAGAGTGAGTTTTAGACCTAAACACTTTTCATACATGCGGCCCCATGTTTTTGGACCCCAACGGACCTAAAAACAGATCCCAAAACGCCGTGTGAACGTACCCTTACAATATTTATTTTAGCAGCTCCTTTGTTGATAAAGAAAACAATATTAAAAAACGTCAAAACAGACTTTTTTGACTATTTTCCCTCAAATTATACAGAAAAAAATTCTGCTTTAATTACGTAAAAATGAAGCCTAACGTATCACAGAAAAAAGCCGAAAAATTTTGCCTAGTAGACCAACCGAGCGAGAAAAAGCATAATAGCGTTCAAACCTGCTTGTGCTAAGGAAAAGGAATATGTGCCCAGTCAGGAAAGAGCGGGAAATGGGTCGTTGGGGAATTAGTTAAAGTGAAAAACTTTTTGTCATTTTATAGCGTTCATGCACTGAGCGTAAACTACGGCGAAACTGTAAAAGCGAGCCAGCAAGACGTCTTCGATTTCTTGATCACCTTCTTGAAAAAGGGTGAGTAGACTGTATCCATATGGTAGAAAATTACAAATAAAGTAGTAAATAAGTGCTCACCCCGTTTCCATTCATTATCGCCGCTGTGTTACTATTTGCCTTCTTTGTATTCTTCCCAGGCACAAAATGCTCGAACGTACAGGACAACACTTTGACCTATTTAAAGACTTCTTTTGGAAACTACTCTGTTTCTGCAACTTACGAAGAGATTAAACTCTACTACCCAGACTTTAACCCTGTAAGTGTTCAGGTCTATGGCTGGCTAGGTTAGATACTAAAAGATTTCCAAAAATATTTTTCTAAATATTTTTTGGGCAAAAAATAGCAAGGTCTAGTTTTTTTATTTTTTATTTTTATGGACACATTGTACATAAGTCAACGTAGCCCTTTCTTTTCATCGTCTATTGAAATATCGTTCTCTAATTTTTGTTTTTCTTCTAGTATTACCCCGGAGTGTTTGAAGTCTTGACCAGCAGTCAGTTTGGAGTCTTCATGGTTGTGGAGAAAGTGTATAGCAGTCAAGAAGATGCGACTAAAGTCTTTACTTACCTGCAGACACGCCCCATTGAGGAAGTAGATGCCTGTATGACCCAGTTTACGGAAACAGGCTTAAAGGTAGGTTTTATAAAAATACTTTTTACAACCAGAAAGAGAACTGGCCACCGGGACTTGGCATCCATAATACGTTATATAAAAGCTGAAAAAGAAATTGTGGCCAGTCTATTGCTCCCCATAGTAATCATTGATCATTGGCCAGTCTATTGCTCCCCATGGTAGTCATTGATCATTGGCCAGTCTATTGCTCCCCATGGTAGTCATTGATCATTGGCCAATCTATTGCTCCCCATAGTAGTCATTGATTATTGGCCAATCTATTGCTCCCCATGGTAGTCATTGATCATTGACCAATCTATTGCTTCCCATAGTAGTCATTGATCATTTAAAAGAAGAATCGGTGTCAAAAATAGGGCTCTATGGTCAGGGCTTCGAGGATATATACAACACGGCCCCTTCTGATACCACTTAATGGCTGAGAGTTTGGTGGGGTATGTGGAAACTTTTTAAAAAAGTTTTGTAGCCCTATGGCAACCACATAGGGCGACATATCCCATTAGGGCTGCACCAATGTTGTTGGTGTATTTTGCACCAAAAAAAACTGTTGACGCCCTAGTCTCTATATAAATGATCTGTAGTACACCAAAACTAAGCGCATTATACGCCAGGAAAGACACATTTGAATGTGCCTAAAGTAGGTGCATCAAATATACCAGCAATGATACGCTATGCGCCTACATTATGCTATGCGCCTAGATTAGATGCATCAATTTTACTGTACAAGGTAGACCACACACCAGATTTTTAACAGGTTCATACATTCAGGCACACTATACACTCATCTAATGCGCCTTAAAACTGGCGTGGAGGCGCCTCTGTTCTGACATGGCACATGTGGCAAACTGAAGGCCTTCCAAATCATTTTATATTACCTGTAAGGCTTTGTCTACATAGCCTGCAAAAAACGGATTTTCAGCGGTTTTAGAATCCTAAAATTGCCTAAAATCCGATCGTTCAGGCAGTCCATAGACTTTAAAAGAAAAAACGACCTGTAGTCTACACAGGTCATTTATTTTCCGATCATTTTCTGGCGCCGGAGGATTTAGGAACATGTTCCTTCTTTGGTGAGTGTGAACGTGTTCCTAAATATGCCGGCGCTTTGCGTTTTGATGTTGGTTTCCCAATCAATTGTATGGGCCGACGGCCAAAAAAAGCAAGAATCGATCACGGACAGAACAGTGACAAAAACCGCGGTCGTGCACCAGACAAAAAACGGTCGACTTTTGGACAGTTTTTGTCCAAAGCTGTGTGGATCCTGCCTGAGAGGTTAGACACAGCAAGCAGGGATGGACAAGGTCTGAAGGAAGAAGGATCGGCTCCTCACCTTTCCCGGTGTATGCAGCCAGTGTATGGTATAAGCAGCAGCACCAGCACCGGGCACCATCTTGGATTCGGAGCTCCACCATACACCTCCACATCCCTGTGTTCAGCAACTAACAGCTCTGATAGCCTATCCCCCAGGGATCCAGGCCACTCTCCAAAGAAGGAAGCTTGGTGCTAAGGAGGTGGAAGGGACTGGATATAATACAACCTTAAAGGACATCTTGACTCTTTACTGACCACATGGCACCATAACATCTCTGGTGGAAGAATGTGAACTGCGTCATTAGCAACCCACAAAAAAAAGGCCCATACACCATAGAAAATCTGCGGGGGAAACTTGCATATGGTGTCTTAGGTTACTTACCACTAAGGGTATGTTCAGCTGGCGTGTTTAGAACATGTGAACATAAGTTCTTTGATGCATGTTTGGGTCCGTCTAGACCAAACAGATCCAAAATTGCATCCAAAAACGCCGTGTGAACATACCCTAAGATAAGGAGTAGTTACAATTATACAGTCTCACATAGCAATGTGGCCCCCGGTGAAAATAATTTAGACACCCCTGATATAGTGGGTAAAATTGCGCCTCCTGGTCTTGCATTACTGTCTTATCTGTATGATGTCCTGGTGGGATCCTGAATATCAAAAATGAATCTAATGTGTGTTTTTGTTTGCTTCCTCCAGATGAATATCAATATAGATGTCACTGTGGGACAGTACATGCTTGAACGTTACTTTACCATCATAAAAACCAGCGTATCGACATACACCCACGATCAGATCACACAACTATTCAAACTCAGAATTTTTATGCTCATTAAATTCATCACCGTGCAAACTTTGCAAGTGTTTGTCATCGCGGACTGCGATACCCTGGTGGTCATGTAAGTGATCAGAGCTGTCTTAACAGCATTGTGGGCCCCTGAGTATAGCATTGCAGTGGGCCCTGCCCAAATACATGACATCACACCTAAGGCCATGCCTCTTACCAGCCCCAAAGCACACCCATATTATCACACCACCTATGTCAGGACCCCCTTGTAGGCAGCCTGCAGCCTAAATGACAAAGTAGAAAGGCAGGGAGCCGATGGCTTCCTGCTCCACCATAGTTCTTAATTGTTTGCACATCCTAAGAATAGGAAAACAGTTACATAAGCAGCCCCGGCCCAAGAATCGATTTACAACCTACTGGCAGGTCCCAGGAATGAGCTCCACTGGTGGGCCCCAGGAATCGGCTCCGCTGGTGGGCCCCAGGAGTGAGCTCCACTGGTGGGCCCCAGGAGTGAGCTCCACTGGTGGGCCCCAGGAGTGAGCTCCACTGGTGGGCCCCAGGAGAGAGCTCCACTGGTGGGCCCCAGGAGTGAGCTACACTGGGGGGCCCCAGGAATCGCTCCACTGGTGGGCCCCAGGAATGAGCTCCACTGATGGGTCCCAGGAATCGGCTCCACTGATGGGTCCCAGGAATCGGCTCCACTGATGGGTCCCAGGAATCGGCTCCACTGATGGGTCCCAGGAATCGGCTCCACTGATGGGTCCCAGGAATCGGCTCCACTGGTGGGCCCCAGGAATTGGCTCCACTGGTGGGCCCCAGGAATCGGCTCCACTGGTGGGCCCCAGGAATCAGCTCCACTGGTGGGCCCCAGGAATCAGCTCCACTGGTGGGCCTCAGGAATCGGCTCCACTGGTGGGCCCCAGGAATCAGCTCCACCGGTGGGCCCCAGGAATCGTCTCCACCGGTGGGCCCCAGGAATTGGATCCACTGGTGGGCCCCAGGAATCGGCTCCACTGGTGGGCCCCAGGAATCAGCTCCACTGGTGGGCCCCAGGAATCGGCTCCACTAATGGACCTTTGTTTGTGGAGCCCCTGGGCAATTGCCCAGTGTGCCCAATGGAAAAGATGGCCCTGTAAGTGATGATAACATGAAGTTTTGATGGCTACAAAAAGCACGTCTGGTTTCTTCCAAAAATGTCACCACATCAGTCCATGGGTTGGGTGTGGTATTGCTGTTCGGCCCTATTCGCTTCAATAGAGCTGCAATAACAGACACCACCCAAATATAGTGCTGTTTTTTGGAGGAATGTAGCCATGGTTGAAAAAAAAAAAGTTATATGTCCATGAAATTCACCCAAGGGTGGGGAGAAGATGTGGATGAAGGAAGGGGTAAAGGAAATTTTAAGACTGTTTCCCCCTATTGACCCAGAGATATGGACCCATAAGGCATGAACTAATCTGCCCTACAAGGAATATTTTGTTCCTGATCCCAAGTGGCTGTCGGACGGGATCAGCGTTCTATTTTTCTATATTTTTCTATATTTTTTTAAGTTTTAATATATATTTTGTTCCATGTAATTATCTAAGCCTTTCTTGAACCCCTCAATTGTTCTGGCTGTGACCAGCGCCTAAGGCGGCAATTCCATGTTTTTCTAACCCTGTACAACCCCCTGTACAACCCTTTTACATGGATAGTGGCCTTGCTTTTGGGAACAGCAATAGTTGTTTTTCAATTTGTGAAATTTCTTGGCCTTCTTGGTAATTTTTTTTTTAATTTGGTTTGTTTTTAGTGTAACTGAATTAGACAAAGGATTTCCAACCATGTCTGAACAAACCAAGAAGGATATTGCATACTGGATCTATGGCTTACTCCAGAGCACAAAACTCAATGGTAAATGTAGTAAAGCATTAAACCTGCATGTTGTGTTGGTGAAGAATTCACATATCAGCTATAAGAAGGACTTCCAGACTAAACATTTTTTGGTTTTTTTTTTTTTCAAATAAATTATGGGACCAGTTGTGAGAATCAAATGAAAAAAAAAAATCAAAATGTCAATACTAATTGCTTATTGTTTGGCTGGTGTCTTGTAGGATGTACTAGCATCTCATCGACTACGTCAGTGTGGATGAATAGTACTTTCAAACGCTTCTTTGCCTACGTCAGCCTCAGTGAATTGCAACTTGTTTTTGCATCATTGGATGTGGTAAGTCATTCTATAGTAATAATTACAATGTGATCATCTGATTAAAGAAGCAGGCTTGAACTGGTCCACAGGTTAGCAGGAGAAGCCCTTGTTGGGCATGGTGGGCTCCTGGTCATGGTAGGCATGGGGCAGCTTTTTAGGGTGGAGGAGAAAGAGAGGAAGAAAGAAAGAGTCATGTGCAGTATGTGTGGTCATTTACTGCAGATGTAGATTGGACCTAAACAATCAACTCCACTGGTGGGCGCCAGGAATTGGCTCCACTGGTAGGCAACAAGGAATCAGTTCCGCTGGTGGCAATCAAGAATCAATTCCACTGGTGGGCCCCAGAGATTTGCTCCTCTGGTGGGCCCCAGGAATCGGCTCCACTGGTGGGCCCCAGGAATCGGCTCCACTGATGGACCCCAGGAATTTGCTCCACTGGTGGTCCCCAGGAATCGGCTCCACTGGTGGGCCCCAGGAATCGGCTCCACTGGTGGGCCCCAGGAATCGGCTCCACTGGTAGGCCCAAGGAATCAGTTCCGCTGGTGGCCCCCAAGAATCAATTCCACTGGAGGGCCCCAGGAATTAGCTTCACTGGAGGGCCCCAGGAATTAGCTTCACTGGAGGGCCCCAGGAATTAGCTTCACTGGTAGGCCCCGGAATTAGCTCCACTAGTGGACCCCAGGAATTGGCTCCACTGGTGGGCCCCAGGAATCGGCTCCACTGGTGGGCCCCAGGAATCGGCTCCACTGGTGGGCCCCTGGCACCCCTTTCCAACATTACCCCTTTCCAACATTAAATTACTTCTGATCCCCATATTGTAAGGCCTGGTTCACATTTTCATCAGAGGTTCTGTTCAGAACCTCCATTGCAGAGGTGAAACTGGACCCATTTTACAACAGACACTAACAAACCCTATTGGCTACAACGAATTCCAACACATTTCCCGCATGGTGTCCGTCTTTTTACCAGAAAAAAATAGCTAAACATACTGCACTATTTTTTCCATTCTTCCCAATAAAACCTGCGACAAACTCAAAACTCAAGAGTGTCCTCCAATGGGAAGCTAATCACATGTCCCATTGGAGGACATGACAGCTGTTATTTTCAGGGGAAAAAAAAAACAAAATGAAGAAATAAAGTAGAACTGAAAAGTTTCACAGCTCCCATTAAAATCAACGAGCTTTCAGTTTATTGCATGGACCAGTCTCCTAAAGGGTCATTTAATCATTTATAATAAGTATATGTGAATGGATGTTAATTAAGTTAGCGTGGTGTTCCCACCACAGACTTTGAAGGCATATCGATGGGCCAAAGGTGGGCTCATCTGTACCCAGAATTCCCATAGAAATGATTGGAGAGTTGTGCACAAGCGCGACCATTGACCAATTCTGAGCCAATACTTTCAGGATCCCATTCCCGAGATAGATGCCATTCCCAGAGGCAGTACCAGCACCCAGCATCTGAATGACAAGTAGGCATAGGTAGGCAACAGCCTAGGGCACCACTTCATTCCAGACAGGAAGAGAGCACAAGGAGGCATGGATGGGACTACATTTTCCATTGGGGGGAGCAATGTGTTTTAATTGCCTAGAATACCTTGTCCCATCCTGCCTTCACCAATCAGACTTTGATGGGATATGCACAAAAGTCTATGGTGGGAGAACCCCTTTAAAGGGGTTGTCTCACTACGAAGATTATAGTTGAAAATGTGGGGACCAAAAATCTAAGGATGTACGTCCTTGGTTACTATTGGCAAAGTGCTACGGTTTTAGAGAACGGGCTGGTTTATATGTGCTTAGCAACGGTGTTTGTTTACTGGTCAGGGAAGCATTCTGTCCTGCCCAGGTCGTGCACATGCAAAGGAAAGGCAGTGAAGAGGAGGGGCAGGTATGCGTGTATTGGCAGGCATGGAGGAGAAGCAGTGAGAGGACATGCAGGGGGGTTGTGTGTATTGGCAGCGACATGCAGGGACAAGAGGCAGTGAAGAGTGGGGGAGGGTGTATTGGCAGCCACAGGGATGTGTGTATAGGCAGCCACAGGGATGGAGGAGAGGCAGTGAAGATGATACAATACACACAACCCCCCTGCATGTCCTCTCACTGCTTCTCCTTCTTGTCTGCCAATACACACATCCCTGTCCCTCCTCTTCACTGCCTTTCCTTTGCATGTGCACGACCTGGTCAGGACAGAATGCTTCCTTGACCAGTAAACAAACACCGTTGCTAAGCACATGTAAACCAGCCCGTTCTCTAAAACCGTAGCACTTTGCCAATAGTAACCAAGGACGTACATCCTTAGATCTTTGGTCCCCACATTTTCAACTATGATCTTCGTAATGAGATAACCCCTTTAACTAAGAATATGAATATTTGGTGCATTATTATACTCAGGTGAATATACCTACATTTCGTTCTGATGCATATCTACATATAGATATAAACACTGAAATCTGATTTATTTTTTACCTTCCAGTTGTCAGTCATCAGCGAGACCAGCAACCAACAGAAGGTTGAATATCTCACGAAAGGACAAACTTTGCAAAATTCTAATGAAACAATGACAGTACTGGAATCTCTGGCTAAAACAAATGACGTTGTATCTGTCGAGACCTTATACTCATTTTTGGGCGAATTCAATACAGTCTATGGAGCGGTAAGTGTTTTCTTGACATCACCTAATAATGTCTCCATAACAACATCATCAAGAGTAACATCAAGTTCTTTCTCTTGTAGCTCAATGTCAAAAACATGAGTATTGAGGTGCAGCAGGAAGCCATGAGCTACCTCTTTACAATCTTCATCTCAGATCTGAACTCCATGACAACGGTGCAGATTCAACAATTTGGGGTAGAATTCCAGTTCTTCCTCTCGGGCATTACCATAGAAACTGTGCAATTGATCCCAATGAGCACTAACTGCAACGTCTTCAAAGCCATGTAAGTAGCAATCTATGTCTACGCTGTAGGATTTTGATCAATATGGTTGTGAAATGGATGGAACCTCAAAGGGGCTCTACATCCTAGTAGGGGTCTCCAAATTAACCTAGGATAAATAAAAGTGCACAGAGAAAGAAAATCACACCATGCCTTGCTGGTCTGAATACACTTTCTGCCTTTGTTCTTAAAATGGCAGGTTTTTATACTCTTTTATGTTAGTGAGATAAGAAAGCATCACATGGGCATAGTTGCTAGTCTGTGATTGGTTACATCCTAATTTCGGACGTACTCCCTTTAGCTCAGGAATGTCCAAACCTTGGGTGTAGTCCCAAAAAGAGGCTCCATCTTGGATTATACAGCAGTTATCTCTATAAGTATAATATATAGCGGCCATTTTAGAAACACATTAGAGAAAAGAGTTATACAGGCAGCTTTTACGTGCCGTGTGCAAATCATACGTGGTGTTATACTAACTAATACATTAAAATGGAGACACAAAGGATCACACATATAACACTTTTGTTCCCATCCACAACAGTCGCGTCTTATTTTGGTTGATGCCCAATACCATTCCTACTGGTAATGCCTCATATGGTGTACAGAGTGCAATAACCATACTACACAGTGCCTAATTCTAAGCCCTATCTACTATAATAAAAGGGAAACAAGTTAATCCTGCTCACCTGGAGTAGGTATGATCCCAACAGCGACTCTGGAGCTGTTTTCAAAGGATGACTTGACCAGCACATTAGCTATGACTAAGGGCTTATAGTCTGAAACGCGTTAGCTGTTAACATGTTCTATGCTGTGTCTCTTTGTTATGGGATCATGTGAACACTGTACTTGAAAACCCTTTTTTCTGGTGGTCAAGTTGTCCACATGGTTTCTGACTATATACTATAACGTCCAAATTTCACCCAAATAATAATAAAATACAATTCTGTTCTATGGGAGTTCCCAGTACAGGAGAGCCCTGTGTTCTCCATTCTGTTCTATGGGAGTTCCCAGTACAGGGGAGTGCTGTGTTCTCCATTCTGTTCTATTGGAGTTCCCAGTACAGGGAAGCCCTGTGTTCTCCATTCTGTTCTATGGGAGTTCCCAGTACAGGGAAGCCCTGTGTTCTCCATTCTGTTTTATGACGCGTTTTGAAGCGAGTGTTATTAGTAAGAGCATCACAAAAACAGGCCCCAAAACGTCACCAATTTGAAAAAAGAGGTGGTCAGAATTATACCATTGTATTAAGAATGGTTGAAAAAAAAAAAAAAACAGTACAACTCACTGTGCCTCTTGTTTCTCAGTTTTTCGGCATTGAGCAGCGTCCTGAGTGACTTATCCGAGGACGTCGCCCTGGCCATATTCAAAGCACTCATTCAGTATCTCCAAACCCAATACACCGGCTCAGCAGGTGACCTTATCTAGCTATACTGTAAACCAAATTATGTCTTTGCATAAAAAATATGAAATATTAACCATTTTCTTCACGTTCCTATAGATGTCTGCTCAAGCTTGTACACCGACAGCAAAACCTATGTGGAGAACATATTCTTCGGCTTCGTGCAGTATGCAACAATCTATCAGTTGGATCTCTATTACAGCACATTCAATGTGGTAGGTCTTCTGTCTAAGGGCCCATGTACACAGCAAGGATTCATAGTCGGTTTTATGAATGATTTCGGATTTGGAATCAGTTTGAAAACCGTTAACCATCCCTGTCAGTGCAGTCCCCAAGGACCACTGGAAATACCTATGGCAGAGGGATGTAAATTAGTTATGTTCTAACATATCACACATAGCCCCCCGAATGACGGGCCAAGAACCCGGAGCAAATGACACACAAACATCTCGTATGTGTATCATGAACTGAGTTTATTGACAAAAGTGCATCATATTTATAACCAAAAATACGTCAAAATGTCTGGAATCAATTATATCTTTCTTAACTCTTTGGCTTAGAATTGTATTACATTACATAATTTCTGAAAAATGTTTGGCTTAATATCCTGTTCTTGAAAATGATTTGGGAATAATAAAAAAAAAATGCAACTTCCCGTAATTTACGCAACTGTCTATTATGTTCTTATAATGAAATGCCAAATATTAGTTGAGTCAAGGTACAAATATGTTCTAATATCTTATTTTGACAAGTATAATTTCTCATAGGATGCTCTAACAAAGCAAGAAATAGAAACAGATAAACATCACTAATTGCATAACTCTAATATCTGTAATTTCACAGCCTTGATGTCCCTTTCAAAATACTAAATATTACAATGAGTCAATACCAAAATGTTCTTCCAATAGTCATCTTCCTGCCAATTAAACCATATCTGTATATGTTTCTGATATAGTTACATAACATGTTATTCCGTTTTTATTCTTATTATATAATGAGACCAAAAAAAACAGTTTACCCTATAATAAGTTGCTCTTATAACGTGATGCTTATATCTGTTGGCACTTTGCCATCACATTCCCATAGACCTCAATAGAAAATCCAACCGCTAGTCTACACGACACAGATTTTCTGAGGTTTAGAATTCAAAATTGACGGTTTTGCAGAAAACATGGAACATGAACGTTCTTCTGGCGGAATTTCAATGGAAAATGTACTGTTCAGTGTCAATGGGCCGAATCTGAAATCTGGCCACAAAATCTGCAAAAAATTTGCAAAAAACTAAAACCGATTGTAAAATACAATCGGATTCTGTTATACAATTGCCGTGTAAAGTCCTTACTCAGGGGACCATAAAAACATCCCTGGGGTCCTAATTTCTTTCTAAAATTCCCCCCCCCAGGGCCCCAACTTTACAACCTTTTTAGTGCCCCTTTGCCCCAATGGAACTTTATCTTCTATTTTATGCCCAAAAATTATGAACCCCTTTTCACCTTACGGTGTGAAAAGGGCAAAACCTGTTCGTAAGGGAGGGCCATTAGATCTTTTTAAAAAGCATCAGATTCGGATGAAGTTGGAAGCGTGACTAAAAATTTTTGTTAGATTTCTGAGGTTTTACAACAGAGTGCAAAGAGGTAAGATTTTATATATAGCGGTGGCACAACATAAATATGGTCTCTGAAAAAAAAGGGCTATAAGGGGAGTGCGGGTTTATTAAAGAAAAAATTGGTGGATGTTTTCTCAAAGAAAGGGTTTGTTGGAGACGCTCACTGTTTATAGCGTGATACCTGCTTAAAGGGACACTATTATCAGAAAGGGGTATTTTTTGTTGAAACTGAAATATTAATTTTTTTTAACAATACTATGCAAAAAAGAAAGAAACTCTACATGACAGGGCAGACTAATCTCACTTTACTTATTGTGCTTTTTTCTATGGTACAAAATAGGGAAGAAAAATTTTTTGCCTTTTTTTCTCAAGAGAGGCCAAAATAAATCTTAGACTTGACCTAAAGAGCAATAAAAAGAGCAATACATGAGAGGATAATAGGTTAATCTTTCTCTGCACTGGAGTGGGGGGCAGTTTTCTTTAACACTTACACCTCTCCTTAGCCATAGTCAGCCTGGATGAAGAACCACCAAATGATGCTCACTGCTTTTTACATTAAAAGGGGGGGAAGCAGTAAAGAAAACCATGAGTCTGTAATGGGGGCCCTTTTAAAAAAAAAATATATATAAGGTCCTGCTTAACACTTAACCCTTTTTAAACCTAGTCAGTCTGAAAAAAAACATAAAACATCCTCCTGCTTTCTATCACAGCTTATAGAGGGAATGGGTGAAAAAACACAAGTTTAATAGGAACTTTAAAAAATCCATATAAAATTACCAACCAAAATTACCGATTTAAAAAAAAAAAAAAAAAACCCTTTATAAACGAGTTGCATATTGCTTGTCAATATGTGAACAGAAAAAAATTGATAGTAGTGTCCCTATAGGATGAAGATACAAAATTGCATTGACAAATTGTCCTTGAAGGCTGGTTCCCCAAAAGGAGCCGGAAAAAACACAAAGGATGGGGAAAAAAAAAAAGGGTCAAATGGGTGTAACATTTTTGGGAAACCTGAACCCCCCCTCCTTTCCTTTGGCCAAATATGATTATTCTTTGGCACTCGTGGTCCCCGCAGGGTGCAAACCAAAAAGGAAAAGCCAAATAGAAAAAATATTGCACCAAAACTTAATTTTGCAAATTTTTTTTTTTCCCAAAACTTTTTTATGATTCCAAATGACAATATTTAAATGCCAACTTCATGTGTAACGATCCATTTCTGTACATCTATATTTAGGATTCTAATAACAAACATTTTTGATTACATACTAGATGTTTCTCAATAGAATCTCTACAAAAAAATTAAAAACAATAGTTAGTAATTAAAAACAGTAATGTTTTTAATTACTAACGCTTGTTTTTAATTTTTAACTCTTGTTTTTAATTTTTAATTTTTTGTAGAGATTCTATTGAGAAAAGAATGTAGGTAGATCGAAAAAATGTTTGTTATCGAATCCTAAAAAAAAATATTTGTAAGAAATGGATCGTTACACATGAAGCCGGCTTTTAAATATTGTCATTTGGAATAATAAAAAAGTTTTGGGGAAAAATTTTGGGGGAAAATTTAAGTTTTGGAGTGCAACCTATTCTTTTACCTTTGGCATATATAGCATTGAATGATGATGATGATCGGGCAACGTCAAGTCAATGTCGACTCGGATAGCTGTTCTGAACTGTGATCGGTTTTTAGTTGCATGGCTAACTACAGAGAGTTTGTGTTTCGATTGTGTTGATCCAGCTTCTTGCTGGTCTTCCTTTTTTTGGTTGATCTTCTGTCTGTATCCTTACCCTTTGTATGATGTGTCCCAAGTATGAGAGTCGTAGTCTTGTCATCTGGACCTCAGGTTTAAAGGGGTCATCTCAACAGACAATGATGGTATATCACTAGGATATGTCATCGTTGTCTCATAGGTCTGAGCCACCTCTGGGACCTGCACCTATCTCCTAAACAAACCCAGAGTCGTCTTAACAGTATTATGGGCCCCTGGGCATAACACTGCAGTGGGCCCTGCGCAAATCATGACATCACACTAGGTCATGCCCCTAGCCACGCACAATCACACTCATATTATCACACCACTTATGTATGGACACTGGCAGCCTGCAGCCTACAAGACTAATTGGCAGAGCAGGGAGCCCTTGGCTCCCTTCTCCACTATGGTTTGTAACTGTTTGCACATCCTAAAAACACACAGTTAAATATGTAAAGCCAACCAAGGGATCCATGGTATGTTTTTTTTTATTCCTGGGACATACATATACCACCTGGGGCCCCCACATATTGTAGGGCCCCCCGGGCAAAATGCTTGTGTGGCCCAATGGAAAAGATGGCCCTGAACAAACCCCGAAACCATTGTGAATGGAGAGGTGGTTGAGAGTCGGGGTGATGCTCGGCGTCATCCCACCTCCCATTCATGTCAATGGGAGAGTCCTAACCAACTCTCTGTTCAGAATGGAGAGGTTTCGGGGTTTGTTTAGGACAGTGTTTCTCAACTCCAGTCCTCAAAACCCACCAACAGGTCATGTTTTCAGGATCTCCCACAGAATGCACTGACCATGATTATATCACCTGTGCAATAATGAGGGAAATCCTGAGAAACTTGACCCGTGGTGGGAGGGGCCCCCGGACACCACACACACTGTGGTCTTGAGGGCTGGAGTTGAGAAACACTGGTTTAGGAGATAGGTGCATGTCCCAGAAGTGGCACATTGCTATATGCCATCATTGTCTGTCCCAGTATCTTCATGTCTTGCTTCCTTACTGTCCAACCATATGATATTATTGGAAATATAATATAATCTTCCTATTTTTGCCCTTTCTTCTCTAGAAAAACCTTGTGGCATTACCAGATAAAAATATTGAGTTTATGGTAAATACGATAGTCTGGCCCATGATAGTTCCTCAACTGAAATCTTCTGAAGACTACTCGTTCTGGTTTGAGAGAAGACTACAATTTATCATCCCCAGTATTTCTTCCAAAGCTATTGAAGGCCTCCATGTCGATAATAACTGTGATTCCCAAAGCTCTGTGTAAGTTTTTTGTCACTGCTTTTTGCCCCAATATAAAATTTAACTTCTTCCAAAGAGCACAGTCCTGGGAGGGCACAAATGAGATTTGGGCTAATCCATGTTAAGGATGATTATTTTTCCTTTTTATAGGGTTAAAGGGTTTGGAAATGCATTTAATCTGCTGAGTGAGGACCAAAAGAAGGCTATTTATGGACAAATCAAAGGATTTAACACGAATGTCCTAAGCACTACAGGTAAAATATCACATGGTTCTTAAAGGACTTTTCCAAGACTTAAAAAAAAAACTCCCTACCACCTCCCACAGTGTTAAAATAGGTTAACCCACAATTATCTCTCCTATCACCACTATTCCAGAGTTCCAGTGTTGTTCCTCACTGATGATGACACATTCGTGTTTCACATGATGCAGCAGCCAATCACTGACCTCAGCAGTCACATGCCTGCATGTACATCATGTGACCACAGGGTCAGGGGATTGGCTGAAAGCATCATGTGATCATGAAACTTTGGATGTCATCAGTGAGGCCAACGGGTGGAACACTGGAGCTCTGTAATAGTGGTGATAGGAGAAGTAAGTATGGGGTTAATCTTCTATTTTAGCACTGTGGGAGGTGGTAGGGAGGTTTTTTTAAAGGGTTTTTTTTTTAAAGGGGTTGTCTCACTACAGGGATTGCTTTTTATGTTAAAGATCTTGCAATATATGTTCATTAACAGTATCCTACCTATTCTAATGAATCCCCTCTTGTATGGGCTGCATCAGCTGCTCAGGTCGCTATATATAAGAAGGCAAAAAATGGTCAAATTCTTTCCAATTTACTTTAAATTCGTCCAGATTCCTATGGTCTGGGTGGGAGGATGTTATATATTTGGAGCTTTAGTATATCATCTATATTATATTGTGCTAATTTTCTTCCACTCATAAATTTTTTTATATTTTCCAGGATCTGCTTGTGGGACAAAATCTGGAAGCAGCAGTGAATGGGTTTTGAAATACTATTGGGTATTCGCTAGCTTCGCTACACTTCCGGAATTCCGGGAAGCCAATCCCAAGTTCACGGCGGTAAAGGCCTTTATATTTATGTAGTGCATAAATTATTGAAGTGTGGTCTAAAAAGTGCTGTCGGTTCCGAAATTCCATTGTATATTGTGTTTTTTTTTTTTGTTTCAATGCACAGTCATACTACAGCTCACATATGCTTTATTCTTTAGGCTGAATCTCTTCCCGTACTCTCCGGTAAGCAAGTTGCAGAGTACACTATTGAATCAAAAGCAATGTTGAAAGAGGAGACGATTGTGGTCGTCTATGAGAGTATGACTACGACACAAAAAGTGGAAGACTTTTTGGTGAAGATGAATACGGATGCTCCGGTAGGTTTTCCAAAAACAAACATAGTTCAAGAAAAGAAAGAAAATGATAAAAGATGAAACAATAACCAAAGAAAGGTGTTAGAATATTCTGGATAGGTGATATCATTACATCAATGTTAGATAGGGGCGGATCTCACCTCTGGGGACTCCCAAAACTGACCACTCTGAATGGAGAAGTGGCTGCGCGGTCGCTCTCCATTCATTTCAATGGGAGCTATGAGTACAGGTGAGCAGTTGCATTAGTCTGTACCTGGAACTCCCACTGAAATGTATGGAGAGCGACAGCCATTTGGGGACTCAATGTTCTGTGTTCCCAATGTGGAGACCGTTTTGAGTAGTGCGATTCCATCTCTGTAGCGTTATATCAACTGAGGCGTAATTGATAGCTCTGGGCCCAAAGCAAAAAGTGAAATTGGGCCCTCCAGCTATCATGTGTTAATTATAATACAGGTGTATTCCTATGTGGCAGGAGCGCTTTTGGGCCCCCTCAGGCTGATACCACTGCACCCCTATAGCTACACCCCTTTTATCAATGTCTATAATGGGATAACCCTTTTAAGAATTAATCAATTAAAGGGCTTGTTCATGTTGGACTATTCTTTATGTCAAAAGGGACACGTGACAATCAAAGGGGTTGTCCAGCGAGCCCCCCCAAACAAAAAAAAAATGTTTTCCTGAGTCTTCAATCACCTTCCTGTGATGTTTTCTGTGCTGATTTGTTCCTTTCCTATGCTGTAGCCTCTCCTTTATGTAGCTGAGCAGCCTTTGTTTCGTGGAACTACAATCCCTCAGGATCCTTTGTCTGTCTTCCTCCCGTCAAACCTCAGTCTTAGTGAACATCTCTTGTTTTCTACCTTATGTTGAAAGCCTTAAAAGGCAGGTGTAGCTTCAAAGACTGCCCTGAAAAATGGACTCACCCGATCTCCTGGGCTAGACACAGAGCTTTCAAACCTCATTCTTAGTGAACATCTCCCGTTTTCTACCTTATGCTGAAAGCCTTAAAAGGCAGATGTAGCTTCAAAGACTGCCCTGAAAAAAAGGAGTCACCCAATCTCCTGGGCTAGACACAGAGCTTTCAAACCTCAGTCTTAGTGAACATCTCCTGTTTTCTGCCTTATGCTGAAAGCCTTAAAAGGCAGATGTAGCTTCAAAGACTGCCCTAAAAAAAAGGAGTCACCCGATCTCTTGGGCTAGACACAGAGCTTTCAAACCTTAGTCTTAGTGAACATCTCCAGTTTACTACCTTATATTGGAAGTCTTAAAAGACAAGTGTAAGACTGCCCTGAAAAAATGAGTCACCTGATCTCCTGGGCTAGACACAGAGCTTTCAAACCTCAGTCTTAGTGAACATCTCCTGTTTTCTACCTTATGTTCAAAGCCTTAAAAAGCAGGTGTAGCTTCAAAGACTGTCCTGAAAAAAGGATTCACCTGATCTCCTGGGCTAGACACAGAGCTTTCAAACCTCAGTCTTAGTGAACATCTCCTGTTTTCTACCTTATGTTCAAAGCCTTAAAAGGCAGGTGAAGCTTCAAAGACTGCCACAAAAAAAAGAGTCACCTGATCTCCTGGGCTAGACACAGAGCTGGTTCCTGTGTGTGGAGACTACTCAGAACTACTCAGCTTCCTGTCATCAAGCAGCTGATTGAGAAGCCCACAGAAAATGTCATGAAAGTACATGACAAAAGTGCTGAACCGTGGGAGAGAGATAATTTAGAAAATATTGTTTTGTCCATTAGACAATCCCTTTAAGTGATCACAGGTTGTCCACTGCTGGGGTTCTATGGGAGAGAGAATCCTGCAGCAAATGCACGATTTCTCTACAGCGCCACCACAGGTGATTTGAAGCATTACGTGCTGGCAATTAAAATCATTAGGCTGCCAATATAACATTTAGCAAATGAATTACATTGGAGATAGGTTGTGACATTTCATATTAATAGATTTTTCACTTTATGCCTATTTATTGCAGGATCAGCTGAGTAACAGTCCATATGTGGAGGTGATCGTATCAAAAACAATTGAAGTAATCTCAGAAGACTTCCTCACTTTCACGACTTCAGACTGGAAGTCATGGACCCAAGAGATTATGACAAATATCTTGTTTGCCGTCAATAAAACTGATCTAGACCTCATTCCTTCGCAACTGTCCTGTGCGTCTTATCAAGCAGTGTGAGTAAATATATTGTAATGACCTCTTGATTCTACCAGGACTATAGACATAGACTCTATCAATTGGACTCTATCAATTTGCCTTCGCCATTTTTTTGCCGTATATGGCCGGTTCTATAGATGGCGTGCGGCCAGACTTGGCGCGGTGTGCACCCGACGACACATTTTGATGCACAAAGTTTGGTAAGAACCTGCCATACAAAGTTTGGCGCATAACACTCTATGTGACAATTTTGAGTGTTATGCGCCAAAAAAGTTTAGCGCATAATACTCTCATTCATACTGTCGTATTATACACGCCTCCATATCCACCCAGGGCTGGCGTATTGGCGCCAAGTTACAAAAATGGCGCATGCAAATTCATAGATGTCACCCTTAGTAGCTAACATGTATCATCGGACTGGTCCACTACTATTTTTTCTTTTGGAAACAGCACCACATTTGCCCATAGGTTGCATCCGGTATTGCAACACAGTCTTAAGGAAGTTAAGAGAGTTGAGCTGCATTATCAGTCGCCTCCCGTAGAGAAGGGTGACGATGTTTCTGAAAAAGAAATATATATGGTAACCATAATGTTGAATAAAGTAGGGCAACCGCCCCAATAAGGGCGCCCCCACCAGGAACCTACTCCCTTACTATACAATCCCTAGTGTCCCCTATCCTATTCAGATAATGTTCAGAAAAAATTATATAACATTATCTGAATAGGATAGGGGATACTAGGGATTGTATAGTAAGGGAGTAGGTTCCTGGTTGGGGCGCCCTTATCGGGGCCGTTGCCCTACTTTATTGGATAGGTTAGGGTGTTTTCTATAGTTGTTTCTAGGGAAATATAGGTAACCTTAATGTCGGCTGACTTCATAGGTTTTGAAATTATTATTAACCTTTAGATATGAAGCCACATGGAAGAACATTGTAATAAATGTTTTAGAAAGTAACCCCTGTCACATCCTGCTCTCAGATAGGGCAGCAAAAACCACTTGAAAGATTTCCTTTGAGAAACAGAAACGGTCTTTGTTGCCCACAGCAACCAATCAGAGCCCATAGCAACCAAAGAGAACCCATAGCGACCAATCAGAGCCCATAGTAACCAATCATAGATCATAGCAACCAACTAGAGCCCATAGCAACCAAAGCCCACAGCAACCAATTACAGCTCATAGCAACTAATCAGAGCCAATAGTAACCAATCAGAGCTCATAGCAACCAATCAGATCCCGTAGTAATCAATCAGAGCTCATAGCAACCAATTAGAGCCCATAATAACCAATTAGAGCCCATAGTAACCAATCAGAGCTCATAGCAACTAATCAGAGCCCATAGTAACCAAATCAGAGCTCATAGCAACCAATCAGAGCTCATGGCAACCAATCAGAGCTCAGAGCAACCAATCAGAGCTTATGGCAACCAATCAGAGCCCATAACGACTAATCAGAGTCCATAGCAACCAACCAGAGCCCATAGCAACCAATCAGAGCCCATGGCCACCAATCAGAGCCCATGGCCACCAAACAGAGCCCATAGCCACCAATTAGAGCCCATAGCAACCAATCAGAGCCCATAGCAACCAATCAGAGCTCATAGTAATCAATCAGAGCTCATGGCCACCAATCAGAGCCCATAGCCACCAATCAGAGCTCATAGTAATCAATCAGAGCTCATGGCCACCAATCAGAGCCCATAGCCACCAATCAGAGCCTGTAGCAACCAACCAGAGCCCATAACAACCAATCAGAGCCCATAGTAACCATTCAGAGTCCATAGTGACCAATCAGAGCTCATATCAACCAATCAGAGCCCATAGTAACCAATCAGAGCTCATAGCAACCAATTAGAGCACATAGCAACCAATCAGTGCTCACAGCAACTAATCAGAGACCATAGCAACCAATCAGAGCTCATAGCAACCAATCAGAGCTCATAGCAACCAATAAGAGCTCATAGCAACCAATCAGAGCTCATAGCAACCAATCAGAGCTCACAGCAACTAATCAGAGACCATAGCAACCAATCAGAGCTCACAGCAACCAATCAGAGCCCATAGCAACCAATCAGAGCTCATAGCAACCGATCAGAGCTCATAGCAACCAATCAGAGCCCATAGCAACCAATCAGAACTCATAGCAACCAATCAGAGCCCATAGCGACTTTGGACTTTGGGCAACAAAGTCTTAATGCTAGACAGATTTCATACATGAAGCCCTAATTCTTAGAATTATCTGTTTTGTAGCAAATATTGATCCCCATCCCTCTGCCATTGTTATTCTTACAGAGTACTGGGCTTCAGCAATGTCTTTGATAACATGAAAGAGGAAACTAGACAGAGTGTATACGACTTTATAAAGCGGCAACTTAATAGTATCCCTGCTAAAAATGGTAAGTCTATGGGCCATGGGTAAATCAAAATATCTGACTGCGGTTCTCTGCTGTAGTATTTAGTTTAGAACTCATGGACCATACTACAGATACAGTAAGGGTATGTTCACATGACATAATTGCAGGGCATATTTTGACGTGTAACTGTGCTGCAATACGCCCCCAATTATGATATGAATTACCTCCGTATTGCCTGACGCATATTGAGCGCCGGGGGAAAGAAGTGACATGTCACTTCCTCCCGCCGTTTACACACCAGAGATAATAGAAGGCTTGCCAGCGCGGGCTTCTAAAACACCCAGTGTATTGTGGTGCATATGATACGCTCTGCATGGCGTGTGAACATACCCATACTTCTAAATCTTATGTTACTCCATACTTTATAGCAGTACATATTGAGATAGATAGAGAGATATATAGATAAATAGATAGATATGAGATAGATAGATCTGAGATAGATAGATATGAGATATATAGATGAATGTGAGATGGATAGATATGAAACATAGAAAGAAAGAAGGAAAGAAAAATATATATGATGTAGATAGAGGGATATGAGAGATAAATATAATGTAGAAAGATATGATGTAGATAGATGGACAGATATGAGATAGATAGGTAGAAAGATAGATAGATGGATATATAGATAGATATGAGATCGATATGAGATAGATAGATATGAGAGATAGATAGATATGAGATAGATAAATGAATGTAAGATGGATAGATAGAATGAGGAAAGAGAGAAAGAAAAGAAATGAAGAGAAAGAGAAGAAAGAAAGAAAGAAAGAAAGAAAGAAAGAAAGAAAGAAAGAAAGAGAAAATATATATGATGTAGATAGAGGGATATGAGAGATAAATATAATGTAGACAGATATGATCTAGATAGATGGACATATATGGGATAGATAGATATGAGATAGATAGATATGAGATAGATAGATATGAGATAGATAGATAGATAGATATGAGATAGATAGATAGATAGATATGAGATAGATAGATAGATAGATTATGAGATAGATAGATAGATATGAGATAGATAGATATGAGATAGTTATATTGATGGATAGATATGAGATAGATATTAGATAGATAGATATGATAGATAGATAGATAGATATTAGATAGATAGATAGATAGATAGATAGATAGATATGAGAGAGAGATAGATAGACAGACAGACAGACAGACAGACAGACAGAAGATAGATAGATAGATAGATAGATAGATAGATAGATAGATAGATAGATAGATATGAGATAGATATATTTGATGTAGATAGATGGATATGAGATAGATAGATATGATATGAGAGATATATATGATATAGATACATATGATATGAGAGATAGATAGGATATAGATACATATGATATGAGAGATAGATATGATATTAGATAGATAGATATGATGTAGATACATATGATAGGAGAGATACACATGGTATAGATGGGGAAATATACGTCTTCCCCATAATAACCTAACGTACATTATAAATGGTTGAAATGATATTTTTCAGGTGTACATTGTGGGCTTCAAACAGACAGATCTCAAGAATGGGTAGATGTCAACTTTGCCAAGTTTTCCGTATATGCAACTATCACTGACTTTATATTATGGAATATAAATTTCCAGACTGTAAGTACCTTTCCACAGCAGCCTGCCTCCCCTTCTCACCTGTCTATCCTCCAGCAGTTATAAGTGACTCCTACTTTCTTCTAGACCGAAGTCATTGATAGTTTGAGCGCCGTCCAGCTGGCTGAAGTCACTGCAGCTTCCATGGATGAAGAAGAACTCGTATGCCAGGTGGCGGGCAGAGTGCAGAAGTTCACAGTCACAGTGGTCTATGACTTCCTGGACACTTTCCATACATCTCTACAGCAGGTATAGTGGACCCGTATTAACCCTGGAGAACCTTGATCCATTGATTTGTCTCTTGACCCAGCTGATTTCCTTGTTGCGTCGTCCGAGGCGTTGGCTCTTCTCACACTGTTTTTTGGGCCTTCTAGAACAGCAACACAAAGATTTCGAACAAGGTTTCTGGCTCCAAGCTCTTATCGGCAGCTCTCAAGGCATTTGGGTCTGAATTTCATGGATATAACGCTGCTCAGTGGGAAACTCTGTTCTCCGTCAGGCTACAACCTTTCTTGCCCTGCATTAATGCTGAGCAGTACACGTCCATCTTGGCTTCTGCTGACTTTAGCGGTTACATTACATCGTAAGTAACACCTACACCTGTTAAAGACAAGTAACAACACATCTATCTTCCTTTTCTAATGGTTTTACCATGGACTGACACTCAACAATTGAACCAAATTTTCTGGATATACATTAGAGGAAAGAGTTATACAGGCAGCTTTTATGTGCCGTGTGCAAAGGCATAAGTGGTGTTATACTGACTAATACATTAAAATGGAGACAAAAAGGATCACACGTTCAACACTTCTGTTCCCATCCACAACAGTATCACTGTCTAAAAAGTTAGATTATACAGGCCAACTGATCACGCCAGATTTACCACAGTGGCTCCGGCTGGTTGATAAATCTGCTGCTTCTTTAGACTTGTTTAGCTTTTGTTAGACCAACTAAGAGTTGGCTCACTTTCCATGCCAGAACTCTGGTTCATTTTTGCCGCCTCCTGTCACAACGTGGTCCTTTTCCCCCCAGAGCCACACCTATTTTCCACTAACCCTCTGTGTTGGGGAAGTCCCAAAAGATGTCGAAAGTTTCTAAAATGTCCATAATAAATGTGTTTAGGACATATGGCTCCAAAAATGCACCACTTTGTGGCACTGTTTTTACACAGTGCGCATGTAGCCCAAACGCAAGAAGCATCGGAAAATTTAGGTTATATATGTATAAATAGAAAATAAATGCAAATGAAGTAGATAGAGATCACATAGAATGTTAGATAGATAAAAGTGAGATAGACTGAAATAGATTAGATAGTTCAATAGATAGATAGATAGATAGATAGATAGATAGATAGATAGATAGATAGATAGATATGAGGCAGATGGATAGATACGATATAGACAGATTGATAGATAGATAGATAGATAGATATGAGATAGATAGATAGATAGATAGATAGATAGATATGAGATGGATAGATATGAGGTAGATAGATAGATGGATAGATAGATAGATATGAGATAGATAGATAGTGAGATAGATAGATAGATAGATAGATAGATATGAGATACTGTAGATAGATAGATCTGAGATAGATAGATATGAGATACTGTAGATAGATAGATCTGAGATAGATAGATATGAGATACTGTAGATAGATAGATCTGAGATAGATAGATGGATAGATAGATATGAGATAGTTAGATAGATATGAGATAGATAGATAGATATGAGATAGCTAGCTAGCTAGCTAGCTAGCTAGCTAGCTAGATAGATAGATAGATAGATAGATAGATAGATAGATAGATAGATATGAGATAGATAGATGAATGTGAGATGGATGGATAGATATGAAACAGAAAGAAAGAAAGAAAGAAGTAAGAAAGAAGATAGAATGAAAGCAAGAAGAAAGAAAGAAAAGAAAGAAATAAGAAAGAAAGAGAAAGAGAAATATATCTGATGTAGATAGAGGGATATGAGAGATAAATATAATGTAGAAAGATATGATGTAGATAGATAGATTGGAGATAGATAAATAGATAGATATATATGAGATAGATAGATAGATAGATAGATAGATAGATAGATAGATAGATAGATATGAGAGATAGATAGATGATAACCAACATGCACAAGCTTCCATTAAACTGTATAGATATGTTTGTTAAAAGTTGTGACCATGTCTTTCGATTGTTGTGAAACTGAGGTTACATGTGCTTCTTCCACCATTTTCCTGCAGCTTGCAGGTGACCAAATGCCGACACCTTATATTATTCTTGGAGGAGATGTATCTTCCTGTTTTGTAACCTCATACTTTATCCTTTATATCTAGTGTAAAGTCTCTGAACACTGTATTTGATGACCTCTCTCCCGATACCCAACAAAGCCTTTCTGGAGTCATGGAGAGCTTCCTCAATAACCAGCGATCATCAGGTAAGGGTTGTGTAAACTTTATTACTATTGCAGTTACTTGCTAATGCCCCCTGACATAAATGCCCCTCGGCCCCCACAACTACCCCTCTAAGCTGCACATATAGGGCATGTTGATGTACTTGTGGCCTTGAAGTAATAACCTGTCCCGTATCTCTAGGTGTGGTCCCCGTGAGTGGAAAAGACAGCAGAGAAGAAGTTCGTAGACTTTTCGGAGATTTCGCAATATATGTCTCTATTTCTCATATAGCCAGCTACATAAATGACTTTAATGGGGTAAGTGTTCTTCTTTCTTTTACATTTTTTTTAATTGCAAATATAGAAATTGTTCTAAATATTTATTCTAAACGTTTTTAGCGGGATTGTCTAAGATATGAAAAATGCGGCGGATTTCTGCTAGAAACAGCGCCACCACTGCCCGTGGGTTATGTTTAGTATTACAGCTCCATTCTATTAAAGTGAATGAGGCTGAGCCGCAGTACCACATACAACCCATCGGCAACGGTGGTGCTGCCCATGGTTTGTATGTGGGTCTTCTATTGCTGGGCAATGTCTTTAAAGGAACACATTTTTGGTTTTTAAGCATTGGGGGAGTGGGACGTAATGAAGGATATTGTAATAAAAAGAGGAGTGGGAGAGGTTTGGGTCCTAGAGTTGGGAGATGCACCTGTAAGACTTTGATGGCATACCCTAGCAAGTCTATGGTGGGAAAACCCCTTTAAATATTTGGAACATTGGAGAGGAAGGATGGACAACCGCACACTCTCCTCACCAGTGGTGGCATCAAGAAAACAGCGCTCTCTACTTTTTGGCCACATTTTGGTCATGAGGTGCTCCCAGACCTTTCCTTCGCTCTCTTTCTTTGTTGGGTCTCAACACATTCTGTATTTATTTGACACTGTATGACAAGTTCTAAAGACAGGGCTGTGGAGTCGGCAAGCCAAAGCCCCGACTCCGACTCCTCAATTTCACAAACCTCCAACTCCTGACTCTGACTCCTGACTTCCTCATACACGCCGCATGTTTAAGTGATAACTTTACTGTAGTAAAATGGTAACATCAGGCTGTTTATCACCTTATGATACAATAATCAAGCTATTTAAGTAGAACAGACACTGACAAGCAAAAGGGTAACAATGTTTTGATCTTTTGAACACTTGTGGGCAGAGTTGAAGAAAAAGCTGTTTTGTTCCAAGTCCAGTACTGCACCAACATTGGGAATGTGTAGAAGGCCCTGGGATCAATTTTAGTCAAGATATGATTGAGTCTGTTTCCAGAGCCCAGAGGATTCAGGCAGTGTTGAAAACCCAAAAAGGGGGGATTTCCCAAATACTAACAAAATAATACAAATTAACATTTTTTTTTAGGGGCCAAAATTAAAAATTATTTCAAAGGCTGAGAAGGCCCCTCTAAATACTTGGTCAAATTTGAAAGGTAGGCCCAAAGGAAAATTTAAAAACGTTGTAGGGGTTTAATAAAGGAAAATTGAACGAACCTCACATCTGACCTCATTATTTTCAGGCTAGAGAACGGCCTCTCTACACTAACTTGGGTTGGGGACAAAGTGGTGACCACAGGGGCAACATCTCTAACAATGTCAGGGTATAAAGGAATAGACGACCTCACATCTGACCTCATTTTTCCAACAGGCTAGAGAACAGCCTCTCTACACTAACTTGGGTTGGGGGCAAAGTGGTGACCACGGGGGCAACATCTCTAACAATGTCCGGGTATAAAGGAATTGCCTCAGCCACAGTCAGTATTGATGAATAGGTTGAACTCTTTTACTTCTTTGAAAGCAGGTGTAACATTTTGCTGAAATTTGTTTGCCTGGGGGCGGAATCTTTCCCCTGGGGCAGCGCTTGCCTGCTCCATGTCATCAATTACACTCCTATGTGATGAGGCTGAAGATATGGGGCAGATAGCACTGGCCGGACCCAAATTTCCTCTTGCTCTTTGCATAAAACTAACTGGACCAACCTATTATTTATTTTGGGGTAAGTGGGTCATTTTATGACGACTCCGACTCCTGCAAAATAGGCACCGACTCCACGACTCAGACTCCACAGCCCTGTTTAAAGAAGAAAAAAAAAATTATCCATACTCTTCAATTTTGCTTTATGTATTTGCAGATGTCAGCATGGTTTAAGAAATGCCAGAAAAGCTAGCTTCCTTTACAAAAACATCCTCCTGATCCCCCAAAAGCCCAGCCCCGGGCCCAAACGTGTATCAAATTGACTTTTGGAGCTAGACATTCCTGTCCAGTTTAGGAAAATGCAGCAGGGGGGTTTAAGGACTAATTAATATTGTTATCTATCTCATATCTATCTATCTCTATTCATCTATTCATATTTTTTAATCTATCTACTATTATCTTCTATCTTCTATCTACCCTTTCATATCTATTATCTATTCATATTTTACTATCTATCTATCTATTTCTATCTATTATTTCTATTATCTATCTACTCATATCTATCTATCTATTTTTATCTTTTAACTTTTATCTACTTTTTTTATTCTATCTATTATCTACTATTATTATTATCATCTCATATATATCTATCTATCTATTTTTCATATCTATTATTATCTCATACTTTTATATATAATCTATCTCAATTTTTTTTATCTATCTTTATTATCTATCTATTTTTTTAACTATCTATATTTTCTATTTTAAATCTTTTTCTATCTATTATCTATTTTTATCTATCTACCCATCTAATCATTATCTTCATTTATCTATTTTTATCTATCTATCTACCCCATATCATCTATCTATCTTGTATCTATCTAAATAACATCTTCTAAAATTATCTTCTCTATATTTATATTTATTATTCTATTATCTCTTATTATTATCTCTACTATCTACTTTTATCTATTTCTTATTTATCTTTATTTTTTATCTCCTATTAATCTATTTCCTTTTTTCCCCTTTTTTATATCTATTTATTATCAATTTTATTGTTCCTCCATCTATCTATCTCTTTTCCCTACTTGTTTGCTAATTTTCCCCCAAACTTTTTCATGGAATTCTCAATAGCTTTACCCTTTTTTTTGTCGAAAAAACATCCCCCTTCTTGCCAGTGGCAAAGTAAAAAAGTATCTATTCACCACTATTTTTTGGATAGTCAAAACACAACTGACTTCATTTACATCCGAGCAATGGCACGATTACTGGACGAACAAACTCAGCCTCTTCCTATCCAGCATCACTGAAAGCCAGATTAACGCGATCCCTCTGAACATTGACTGTAAAGCCTTCCAATCTGTGTAAGGAAAAAAAATGTATCTAGAACATTTAGTAGAGAGAAACCTATGGGAGATACCACCTTGTTGAGAAGACCGACCACCCCTGATGGAGACCAGATTTTTCTGTGACTGATAACCCCTTAAAGAATGGGTTAGTCAAAACACACAGATTTTCTACTGGGTTTTCCCAAAAACCAAAAAACCGTCCGGCGGAAATATGCACTGTTGTATTTGCCCGAATTCCGGGAAAAAAATTAGGGTTTTGGGGCAGTCCGCGGATTTTGGACGCCATTTTCACATTGCAGTGTAGACTTAACCTAACACATACTAAAAAATTCTTGGTTTTTTTGCCAGATAATAAGGGGACCTTAAAAAACGCGTCCTTTTTGTTGGGCTGGCGGTTTGAGTTTGCCTATTAAAGTAAGGGAATAAACTGCAATACCAGACATAACCTATGAATAAGGGTGGCGCTGTTTTTAACAACAAAGTAGACTTTATAAAACCCCATTGACAACACATTGTGATACAGTATATAGTGCATGACGTGGGATTTTCTAGTTATTGATGAATGACATATTTTTGCTTCTACTTCCTTTATGCAGAATTGCCGGCTGTAGCAGCCATTACAGCTCACTATCTGAACCTGTGCAAAGCGCAATCTATCAGAGAGCGAAGGCCTACCTCACTACTAATCTCCCAGCCAGCGGTGAGAAGCCCAAGACAATATGTTCTCATCTGTCTATACAACGTCTCTACATCCAGGCAATTTCCTAAAATGTATTTTATGTTTCTATTCATAATTAGGACCAAAATGTCCTGTAACTTCAGGAGGCAGCGGTGTATGGCTGGAAGTTAACATTGGACTATTTAGTGAATTTGCCTCTAATGATGACATCAAAGCCATGTTCACAAGCTTTAGCTTTGTAAGTATGTTTTAAAGTACTGTATATAAGATAGAAAGATAATTAGATAGATATGAGATAGATAGATATGGGATAGATATATATGAGAGAGATTATAGATAGATATTGAGTAATAGATAGATAGATATTGATAGTGATAGATAATGATAGATAGATATGAGATGATATATGAGATAGATAGATAGATAATAGGAGTAGATAGATAGATGATAGTATGAGATAGATAATAGATAGATAGTAGAAGATGATAGATATGAGATAGTAGTATGAGATAGATATATAGTTTAGAGATAGATAGATAGATATGAGATACATAGATAGATATGAGATAGATAGATATGAGATAGATTGAGATAGATGATAGATAGATAGATTGATAGATAGATATGAGATAGATAGTTTGATAGATAGATAGATAGATATGAGATAGATGATATTGAGATGATAGATAGATGTAGATAGATATGAGATAGATAGATATGAGATTGATAGATAGATATGAGATAGATAGATAGATAGTAGATGATAGATATGAGATAATAGATAGATAGATATGAGATAGATAGATAGATAGTTTGATAGTTGATAGATTAGATAGACAGATAATAGATATGAGATATAGATGGATAGTTTAGATATAATGAGATAGATAGATAGATTAAGTTTGATAGAAAGATGATTAGATAGATAGATATGAGATAGATAGACAGATAGATAGATAGATAGATAGATAGATAGATAGATAGATTAAATAGATAGATAGATAGATATGAGATAGACAGACAGACAGATATGAGATAGATAGATATGAGATAGATATGAGATAGATAGATAGATAGATAAATGGATAGATAGTAGTAAATAAATAGAGATAGACAGACAGATTAATAGATAGATAGATATGGATAGATAGATAGATAGATAGATAGATAGATATGAGATTGATAGATAAACAAGAGATAGATACCTATATAGAGTAAATATATTTAGTCTCTCTGTATGTCTATCAATCTACTTTTCTGTATCTATCTGTGCATGTAGACAGGTAGATAGATAGATGGAAAGACAGATAGCTATATATGTGAGATATATAAATAGATAGATACATAAATACATCGAGTAGATATAAGATAGAAGGATAGATAAATAGAAAGAAAGTGGAGAGGAGAGGTTAGAGTGACTTCTTTCTCGTCCACTGAGACTCTCTGTAACAATTTGAATCATGAAAAGTAATGAGCTATTGGTTCAGTAGTACAATTGCCAATTCATTATTCAAATAGCCTGTTATAAAAACCCGCCAATACGGCTTTTCAAACATGCACTTCTGATGAAGCGTGGGTATGCCACGTGAAACGCGTTACGTTTTTTAGTTTTATTGTCCTGCATTGGGAAATTTTCCTTTTTATTTAAACCTGTTTTACCATTATTTTTCATACTACGTTCCTCAAGAGCGCCGAGGTCCCTATTTTTGTTTTTAAGCTAAATAGAAAGAAAGATAGAGTAGATAGATAGGTATAGATTTGAGATAGGCAGATAGGAGATAGATCGATAGATACAGATGTAAGATTGATAGGTATTATATAGACAGATAGAGATATTAGATACATAAATTAGATTGAAAGATACAGATATTAGATAGATAGATAGATGGATAGACAGATAAATAGCTAGATATGAAAATAGAATAGATAGATAGATATGGATAGAAGATAGATATGAGATAGATGAAGATAATATGAGATAGATATGGATAGATAAATAGAGATATGGGATAGATAGATGTATGAGATAGATTTGATAATATGAGATAGATGATAGATAGATAGAATGATATAGATAGATAGATATGCGAGAGATAGATATAGATAGATTAATATAGATAGACTGATATTGATAGATATGAGATAGATAGATAGATAAATGAGATAGATATTAAAATGAGATAGATAGATATGAGATAGATAGATATGAGATAGATAGATAGAGATAGATATGAGATAGATAGATATGAGATAGATGGATAAATAGATAGATAAACAGATAGATAAATAGATAGAAAGAGATGGGAGAGATTTCCTTGATGAGTGAATATATGTCTCCCTTCCAGACTGACGCCGTCCCTTACCTCACTGCGGATCAGCTGGGTTACTATGTGGCCAATAACGATGTCTTGTCAGACAAGGACAAGATTGCGAAGGTGATGGACGGAATGACTAGTCTCACTATTGGAGAATTCATGGATTCATTCAATGATGGACTCAGCAAGGTAAATGGGGCATACATTTTTGGGTATTTGTTGGACGGTGAGTCCTCTTCCTGAAGGTTTTTTTGTACATGATATTCTTTGAATATAACACTATGATTCAGGTAATAGTATTGTGTCCTTTGGCTTTCTATTTCAGGCTGGCATCCAGCAAATGACCAGCACGGTGGCGAGAAGCTTCATGCTGGGAGAAATCTTCTGTAAGCTGGGCTCCGTTTTCCCGTCATTCACGGACAGTGACTATAAAACTTGGTTCCAAGGACGACTTGCATTTTTCATCTCCTCAATTGATGCCAAAGCCCTGGGCTTCATCCCCACTAGTATCAGCTGTGACTCTCTCGCAGCCATGTAAGAAGAAAATCTAATTTTTTTCTGGTTGGACCTCTTTGTATAACAAGTAGCAGGCTGACCTGTCTCCTTTATCCAACAGCATGGGGGGTCTTAATCAAGCCAAGAACCCAGCAAGCCCTGAAGCTGTATATAACTTTGCCAAATCAGTTCTACTGGCTCAACAAAAATCTACAGGTGAGTCACAATCTACCATAATCAGCAAAGGACTGTATGTCAATACCAATGGTCTCCAACCTGTGGATCTCCAGACAGTGCAAAACTACAACCCCCAATATGCCGTAACAGCCTCTGTGAGTTGTAACTAGAGAGTCGCTGGTTAGAAACCACTGATCTCTACAACAGGTTAATTAGGTACATTTATACCAGTCCTGCCCAACATACGGCCTGTGGGGTGCTATTTCGGGCCACCAAGAGAAGGGACTTCTTGGAGCCCCACCTCAAAATGGGTGGTCTTGATCACTTTGGGGGCATTGCTGACCAGTTTGAGGGCTTGACGTTATGGACAGTTCGAGGGCATTCTCGACCAATCTGGGGGCATTTCATATTGTGTTTAAGGTTTCTGAAAACTCATCCCCAAAATGGGCAGTCCTGACCACTTTGAGGGTTTTCCCAGGTAGTTTAGGGGCATTCCCTGCCATAAAAATGAGTCCAGGGGCAGTCCCAGTTAATTTGAGGTGCAGTCTAAGTTGTTTAAAGCTTCTGGAAACCCCATCTCAAAATGGGTGGTCTTGATCAATTTGGGGGCATTCCTGACCAGTTTGGGAGCTTGACATTATGGGCAGTTCAGGAGTGGTCTCGACCAATCTGGGGGCAGTCCGCATTGTGTTTAAGGCTCCTGAAAACTCCACCCAAAAATGGGCAGTCGTGACCACTTTAAGGGTTTAGGGGCATTCCCTGCTGTAAAAGGCAGTCCAGGGGCAGTCCCAGTTAATCTGGGGGGCAGTCCAGGTTGTTTTTAAGCTTCTGGAAACCCCACCTCATCTGGGGGTCTTAACCACTTTTGGGGCCTTGCTGACCAGTTTGGGGGCTTGAGGTTATGGACTTTTCGGGGGCAGTCTTGACCAATATGGAGGCAGTCGACGTTGCGTTTAAGGTTCCTGAAAACTCCACCCCAAAATGGGCAGTCCTGAGCACTTTGAGGGTCTTCCCGCCTAGTTTAGGAATGTTCCCTGCCGTAAAAGACAGTCCAGGGGCAATCCCAGTTAACCTAAGGTCAGTCCATGTTGCTTGAAGCTTCTGGAAACCCAACCCCAAAATGTGCATTCTTGACCACTATGTGGGCATTTCCAGCCTGTTTTGGGGCATTCCCTGCAGTCCAGGGCGTTTAATGCTTTTGGAAATCCCAACCAAAATGTGTAATCTTGACCTCTTTAGGGTCATTCCCACACGGATTGGGGGCATTCCTTGGCTTTACAGGCAATCCGGGGCTGGTCCCAGCCAATTCGAGGTTGGTGCTGGATGGTTATTGCCCCCATTGCCTGTCAAATTGTGCAATTCTGATTTTACACAATCACCTTAGACTTTTTTTTTTTTCTTTAAATCTAAAACTTTTGGAAACATTTGATATTTTGATCTCTTATATAACACACAACTGATAACTAAAGATATACTTAATTTGTGTAACTAGGTGTTGCCTGCCTGAGTTCTAACCAGGACACAAAGTCATGGATGACGACCTACATTGGAATTTACACTCCTTCAGCATCATGGAGTGATCTTATGTCGTTGAACCCCAGCTTCCAAGTGGTGAGTAATAACCTCATCGTCTGCAGCTCCTTCATTGTACTTCACTTCAGCCTCCTGCAGGTTCCTTTATTCCCATCTGCTCTCCTATCCTATTCGTTATCCTGATCGTCTTCTTCCTCAACTTCTTTTCTATTACGTTCTCCACAACTTCTCAGTTCTTTGATCCTTTGTATAAGAGGGCCACAAATTCTAAGGGCATGTTCACACGGCTTATTTGGGTGAGGTTTTGGACGAGGTTTTCGGAGCGTTTCCTCGCCCAAAACCACATCAAAACCTCGCCTATAACACGCTTTTTCTGAAGAGGTTTTAGAGGCATTTCTCGGTGAGGTTTTGGGCAAGATTTTGGATCAGGTTTTGGATCAGGTTTTCGACGAGGTTTTCACCTATACAATTTAATAGCCAGGACAAAAACCGCGCCGAAAACGCGCCAAAACTGCACCAAAAACTGCTTCAAGAATTGACATGACACTTCTTTTTCAGTGCTTCCAAAGAAGCGTGTAAAAACCTCGACGTGTGTGAACTACAACGAGGTTTTACATAGGAATCAATGAAATGAACTGGGGGCGTTTTGGAAGCGTTTTGGACAAGGTTTGGGTGAGGAAACGCTCCGAAAACCTCGTCCAAATAAGCCGTGTGAACATGCTCTAACATTCCAGAACGTTTGACAAAAAATCTATATTAGAACTTTGCAGGAGATCTGACAATGGCTTCAAAACTATAAGGGTCTGTCTACACGGCATGGTTTATAGGTCGGTTTTTCAGACGCTTTACGGATTTAGAAACCGTCTGAAAACGGAAAAGCAATGCTCTCCATAGATTTTAATAGAAAATCCACAGCAGTCTCCACTGAACGGATTTTCTGCCGGACGGTTTTTCACATCACCGACGGCCCGAAAAATTTAGAACATGTTCATTCTTCCGTCCGGTTTCCAGACGGAAAATTAACATTGAAGTCAATGGGATCCGAGCAGTAAGTGAGTGAACTTTTTTTGTGCATTTTTGGGTGTTTTTTGAAAACAAAAACCCTACATTTGCACTCAATACAATTTTCTGCTTGAAAAAAAAGTACAAAGACTACTCAAAAACCTGATCAAAATCAGTGACAAAAACACGCACACTTAGGGACTGTTCACACGGCACAGTGAAAATACCGGTAAGAAATCCCGACCGGTATTTGCACTGTTTTCGGGCCGTGCACAAGGCCACAGGGGGGCGGCTTTTCTCCGCGGTTTGCGTAGAAAAGCCCCCCCCTTCACATTTACATGTTCATATTCTGCCTGAAAACCGTCTGGAAGAATGAACATGTTGAATGTTTTTAGGACCGTCGGTGGTCTGAAGAACCGTCCCACTGCACGAATTTTGCATAGAGGTCCATTTTAAAAGTTGACATCCGGTTTACAGACGGTTTTCAAAACTGAAAACCGTCTGTATAACCGGCTGAAAACCCGTGCAGTGGGACAAGCCCTTAGGGCACGCTCACATGGCAAACAACAAAATCTGCTCAGTTTTGACCTCAGCAAAACTGTCCATCCCAACCGATTTTTGGACATTTTTTTGACACAAAAACCTCACACAGCACATAGTCTGCCCTGATCGTTGGCTTGTTACACAGACAGCCCTGGGGCTACTCTAGGTTCCCAGGGCTGACTGTGGACATGTTCCCCTGGCTCTGTCAGGTCACCGGAGTCCCGATCACCCAACAGAGCAGGGGAAAGCCCTTTGATTATGCTGCGGTCTCTGACCGCAACAATCAAAGGGTTGAGCGCCGGGGAGCGAAAGTTTCCCCCAATCCCAGACGCTTGCTGAGGCTGCAAGTACAGCTCTATTCTCGGCGCTGGAAACTCCGATTTAGAACTGCTCACAGCCTGAGCAGGAAGTGGGAGCCTCAAGCTGTAGAACCACCCACTGCTTGAACAGAAAGTGGGAGCCTGAAGCTGTAGAACCACCCACAGCTCGAACAGGAAGTGGGAGCCTGAAGCTGTAGAACCACCCACAGCTCGAACAGGAAGTGGGAGCCTGAAGCTGGCTGTCACTGAGCATGTGACAGAGCTACAACGGCATGTGCTCAATAGGTCTCACATGTTGGGCACATGACTGATAACATGTCATGCGTATGGGGATATGAGAACTGTGAGTAAATTTAAAAGTCCCTTTACTTGATGCAAAAGTAAAAATTGATATAAAATTTTTTGGAAACCCCATTAATGTCTTGTTGCGCCTCAATCTCATTGTCTTTCCTATTGGTCGTCTCATAGATCTTTTAAACTCCTGATCTTTCCTTTAAACCATACATATGAATAATATAGATGTCCAGATCAATTATAGAGCCCGGGGAAGATGTTTGCTGAACAATTTTATTTCTTCAAATCTTTTGTTTTTATATTCTTTATCTAGAGTGAAGTCATAAACCTCCTGACCAAAACACAGCTTGCCGATGCCTCCGCCAGCAGTAGCCTCATTCGCAATAGCTCAGCAATAAGCTATGTGATGATATCGTTCAGTGGCAACGTGGATGGTTTATTAGAGTACGTGAAAACGCTGCACACCTACTACTTACAGGTCAGTCTTTATCAAAAACGCGTTTTGACCCCTGATTTTTCTTTATGGGAACCACGCACCTCATATTACATTAAGAGATATCTCAACTATAAGTGGCAACTGCTAAATAGGAAGTTGTCACAACCCCGCCCCTATTACTAACATCCCTAATAGCACAGATTAACGTATAACTGTCAATACAATTTTTGTTTTTTAAGAAGATGTATAGTACACGTGACTATGTGAAACTTTATTACATATCTTGCTAAGGGAAAGTAGTTTCTCCCATACATCCCGGAGGCCAAAGTACCTTTTTACCTGTCGACGTTCTGACTTGTCCAAGGTGGATTGTGCAGTAAAACTTCATATTAAATCCAACACTGATAAATGCAAGGTTCTGCACATGGGGAGGAAAAATCAATTTCATGATTACATGTTATACGGGAAAACGCTGGGTAAAAGTGACATGGAGAAGGACTTGGGGATCCTGGTGGACAGTAAATTTAACTGTAGCAGCCAATGTCAGGCAGCAGCTGCCAAGGCAAATAGGATTATGGGTTGTATTAAGAGGGGCATAGATGCACATGATGAGAACATCATCCTCCCATTATACAAGTCACTGGTCAGACCACACATGGGATATTGTGGACAGTTTTGGGCACCAGTGCACAGGAAAGACATTGTAGAGCTTGAACAGGTACAAAGGCGGGCAACAAAAATAATAAAAGGACTGGGTGGACTACAGTACACAGAAAGAGGAGCAAGGTTGGGGTTATTTAGTTCCGAGAAAAGACGGCTTCAGGGGGAAATAATAAATATGTATAAATATATTAAAGGTCAATATAGAGACCTCTCCCAATATCTATTTATACCCAGGGCTGTATCCTGAACAAGGGGGGGTTTTCTACATCTAGAGAAAAGAATGTGTCTACATAGACATAGAAAGGGATTCTTTACTGTAAGAGCAGTGAGACCGTGGAAGTCTCTGCCAGAGGAACTGGTCATGGTGAATTCAATAATAGAGTTCAAAAAGGGTTTGGATGCATTTCTGGAGCATAATAATATAACAAGTTATAGTGACCGGGATTCTGGAGAAGGGTCTGGATACATTTCTAGATGTAATAATAGAACAAGTTATAGTGACAGGGATTCTGGAGAAGGGTCTGGATACATTTCTAGATGTAATAATATAACAAGTTATAGTGACCGGGATTCTGGAGAAGGGTCTGGATACATTTCTAGATGTAATAATATAACAAGTTATAGTGACCGGGATCTGGAGAAGGGTCTGGATACATTTCTAGATGTAATAATATAACAAGTTATAGTGACCGGGATTCTGGAGAAGGGTCTGGATACATTTCTAGATGTAATAATAATATAACAATTTATTGTGACCGGGATTCTGGAGAAGGGTCTGGATCCATTGTAGATGTAATAGTAGAACAAGTTATAGTGACCAGGATTCTGGAGAAGGGTCTGGATACATTTCTAGATGTAATAATATAACACGTTATAGTGACCGGGATTCTGGAGAAGGGTCTGGATACATTTCTAGATGTAATAATAGAACAAGTTATAGTGACCAGGATTCTGGAGAAGGGTCTGGATACATTTCTAGATGTAATAATAGAACAAGTTATAGTGACCGGGATTCTGGAGAAGGGTCTGGAGACATTTCTAGATGTAATAATAGAACAAGTTATAGTGACCGAGATTCTGGAGAAGGGTCTGGAGACATTTCTAGATGTAATAATAGAACAAGTTCTAGTGACCGGGATTCTGGAGAAGGGTCTGGATACATTTCTAGATGTAATAATAGAGCAAGTTATAGTGACCGGGATTCTGGAGAAGGTGATACATTTCTAGGATGTAATTACTGATTGCCAAGTTGAGTCGGGAAGGTATTTTTTCTAGCTATGAGGGTTGCTTCCTCTGGATCACATTTTATTAAAATAGCTAACTGATGTGTTGTCTTTTTTTCAGCCTTACAAACTATGTAACTATGTCAATAAGTCCTCAATGTAAGGGAATAGAAGTTTTCACAACCCAATTCACATACTTAAAACTTTCTCTAGAGCATAAAGGCTCATGGGAAAAGAACTGGAACTCTACTAACTATTGGATTTAGCATGCAAGTCACATCCAACTTACTGAACCTGACAATGTGAATGGGATTAATGCCAACCTCATCCGCAGACAGCTATTTCAGGGTGTTTACCCTTAATCAGTGCAGAGTACAATACTGGTTGACCAGGTGAGAGGCTTTAGACATGGCTCAAAAGGGGTAATGTTCCTAATTAGGTGTGTAGAGACTTATATGCCTTGAAATATAGTTGAAATATATTCAAAAAGGTGCACGGGGAAAAAGCTAGGACTGAGCAGTGCTACTTATTGGATGTAGCATTCCTTAAAGTGGTTTTCTTACCACATTCTTTTGCAGACATAAGCTGTTTCTCTCTAGCTTACAGCTTCAAATCCAGGGGCGTGTCTCTCCTCCCAGTAGGCAGGTCTCTTCTCCCAGTAAGTGGGTCTCTCCTCCCAGTAGGCGGGTCTTCCCTCACAGAAGACTTATGGCATCACACCCCCTCCCTGCTCCCTCCTGAATCATCGTTATCATTCTGTGTGAACAGTGGAAGGGAGAGGATGTCATAGCTTTGCAGACCTCCTGCAATGGTCAGTTCTCATGCCTGGAGAGCTGTCACCTCCCTCCACAAGCTGTTTGTAAACAGAACACCTGTATTGGTGTAAATACAGCCTGAAATGAAAAAAAATTTGAGAAATGCAAACTGCTGTCCCCTCTTATCAGGAAGTACGTAGAGGGGGAGCAGTGTGTATAAGGCTATATTATATGGTTGGTGGGGATCAGAGTGTATATGGCTGTGTTATAAGGGTGGGGAGAGTGAGTCTAACAGCTAGAGAATCAGTAATTGCCCAGATCCTTCACATAGAGCTATCACTGGGAGTGGAACATAGAGAGCTCAGGCAGCCTGTATTATACAGACACAGCACAGAAAACTGAGCCAGTCAGTTTCAGTTTCATTTTACACAGGTAAGAGGAGAGTAAGCACAGAGAGTGCAGGCAGCTAATCACCGCACAGAGGGCATGTCCCGACCAGGGCCGAACTAAATATGAGGCAGCCAATCACAGCAAAGAAGGCGTGGCCTGACCCCCAGGCTTCAGATTTAGCTCTAGACATACACAGATTAGCTAATAGCGGCTATACTAAGTGATTTAGGTAATACAAACCAATTGCAAAAGTGCTATTTTTCCTGTCCCCATCATTACAGATATGATCTTAGTAGCAAGAAAACCCCTTTAAGTCACATTCGATTCACTTGCAATGCCAATGAGATTAATGCCGTCCAAAATCCGACGGCATTTTAACATTGCTGGATCGCGGCTTTTGGCACAGGTTTGCACCAAAAGTTGTGGTTGGTTTTCGGATTTCCTGCCGGCCCAGTACATGGGCTGCATGGGAATCCGATGGGAATCCGGCAGAAGATACAGAAGAATATGTTCTATCTTACACCGAATGGCCGGCAGCTTCAGTAAGAAACCTGTGCTGTGTAGACTACAGCACTGATTTTCTATTGAAGTCTACACAGTGCTGGGTACAGTCGGATTTTCGGCAGATTCAAAATACTGACTTTTGAAAATCCAGTGCTCTGTAGACATAGCCTTATTCATCTGCAGATAGACAGCTGTGGCTTGTCACTTATTTCTGATGGAAATACAGGAATTTGCCAAACTGAATGGCAATTGACCTTATTCTAGTGAAAACCCACTGCACACCCCTTTCAAATCCACAGTGACTCCGTGCCCCATGGTAAGTACTCAAAAACATTGTCACTTACCCAAAAATGAATCTAGAGTAAAACAATACACAAGATAACGAGAGGGGTATACAGGGCTGGGACAAGGTATTTTGCTGCCCTAGGCAAATAAGGCATAAAGCGCCCCCACAATGGAAAATTCAGCCCACTCCATACCTCCTTGCGCCCCTTTTTCTGCCTGGGATGAAGTGGCACCCTAGGCGGTTGCCCACCGTTGCCTACCCTTCGTCCCGGCCCCAGGGATATGCAACTGCAGGAGTATCTTTGCCTTAGTTCCTGTGCGACACTGTGGGCTATGAGAAGGAAAGGGGGAGCAGCAGGGGATGACGTCTGTCTCATAGCGGTTCTTATGTCACTCCAGAAAGAGATCCTCTACCCAGGGCCATCTTTTCCACTGGGCACACTAGGCAGTTGCATGGGGGCCCCACAAGTATAAGGTATGCTTGTCCCAGGAATACAAGAAACATTCCCTGGATCCTTTGGTTGGCTTTGCTTATTTTACTGTTTGTGTATTTTTAGGATTTGCAAACAAATAAAAAACATGGTGGAGAAGGGAGCCAAAGGCTCCCTGCCCTGCCAATTATTCTTGTAGTCTGCAGGTTGCCGGTGTCCAGACATAAGTGGCGTGATAGTATGGGTGTGCTTGGGGGTGGCTAGAGACATGACCTAGTGGCTAGTGTGATGTCATGTGTTCGGACAGGGCCCAATGCAGTTTTATGCCATGGGGTCCATAATGCTGTTAAGACGGTTCTGCCTCTACCCAAGGAAAGAGAGAAAGGAGAGAAAAGATATAGAAACCAACAAGGGAAATGCAGAATCTGCAGGTTATACTCCACATTTCTGCCGGCGCTGCATACACATTTACTAAGAGGCGTAACTTCAAGCTCTGGGGCCCTAGTGCAAAAAGTGAAATGGGCCCCCAATTACCATGTACCATTTACAATACTGGTATCTCCTTATGTGGCAGAAGAGCTTTTGGGCCCCTCAGGCTGCAGGGCCCAGTAGTGACTGCTACCTCTGCACCCCTTATAGCAGGGGTTCCCAAACTCCAGTCCTCCAGTCGCCCCACCAACAGGTCATGTTTTGAGGATCTCCCACAGAATGCACTGACAATAATTAAGTCACCTGTGCAATGCTAAGGAAAGCTAGAAAATATGACCTGTTGGTGGGGCGTGAGGACTGGAGTTTGGGAACCCTGCCCTATAGCTACGCCGCTGCATCTACTGCTGTCTAAGGCCCTGTTCACATGACGGATTTGGCCGCGGTTATGGCCGCGGGTTCCGATGCGGTATCCGCAGCCATAACCGCGGCCAAATCACGCCTAGATTATTAACATGGTTTCCTATGGGAAACTGCGTTAATATTCACACGCCGCGGGTTTGGCCGTGGCTTCGGGGCCGCGGCCAAACCCGCGCGTGTGGAGAACTCTCCTGTCATGGGGGCAAACCCACGGTGCAAGCCGCGCCCCTAACCACAGCCCACCAGCCCGAGACCAGGGCCTGCACCCACGCCGCAAACCCGCGTCGGGAGACGCGAGTTTGCTGCGAGGTTAGGACGAGGTTTGGCCGCGGGGACTGCGGCAAAAGCCGCGGCCGAACCCGCGGCCAAACCTGTCGTGTGAACGGGGCCTAAGAAGAAATCTGAATTTTTAGGTCCTTTCCCAGAGATTTAGGAGAAACCAAGATCATAGATATCCAGGTTTATACCCCTTCTGTACCTCCATGTTTTAGAGTCTTAGATATTAGATAACTTCTAATATTCTGTCTTATTTTCACTTTTTTTCAGGATACAACACTTCTGTCCAACCTTAAAGTCAGAGACACCCTTCTGATGACCGTCGCAACTAACGTATTTCCAATCTTTCCAAACTATGACTTACCAACAACTGAAGCGTGGCTCAATGCAATCGAGTTTCTGCTTCCTGGCATAAATGCCACCATGCTGGAGCTAATCCCAGATGACATCTCATGTTATCAGTATCAAGCTGTGTAAGTGGAACGGTCTAATGCATATCTAGCCTTGTCTCCAATCTAAACACAACCAATACAGGGATGTGATATTTCACTTTAGATTTACATTTACAAGTAAAAAAGGGATTAAAATAAAACCCAACTGCTCTCTTCCCAAAACACCAGCACACCTGTCCATATGTCTTTCTATTTGGTGGCCCAATTAGGGAAAGGCCAACCCTTTACCGCTTTTGGATTGCAGTTTTTAAGAAGCACATTGGGGACATTTATCAAACTGTCCAAGTAAGACTGTCTTTGTTGAAAACCCTGTCATACTTCTAGTGATGTCATGACGTTATGAAAGAACCGTCACATTGGTATTGAGCTGTTTAACAGAAGCTGTTTTAAAATCGGCTCGCATTCTAATAGTGTCAAAACATGGCCTGCAAATTAACCCGAAACTCATTCAGATTGCTCATAGCAACCAATAGTAGGTCAGATCGAATAATTAGAGTCCAAGCAACCAATTCAGAGCCCACGAGCAACCAATAGATGCAAATCATAGCAACCATAATAAGCAACCACACCAGCAACAATCAGAGCTCATAGCAACTAATCAGAGCCCACAGCGACCAATAAGAGCTCATAGTAACCAATCAGAGCCCATAGCGAACAATTAGAGCCCACAGCAACCAATCAGAGCCCACAGCAACCAATCAGAGCCCATAGCGAACAATTAGAGCGCACAGCAACCAATAAGAGCTCACAGCAACCAATCAGAGCCCATAGCAACCAATCAGAGCCCATAGCAACTAATAAGAGCACATAGCAACCAATCAGAGCTTATAGTGGCCCATCAGAGCTCATAGCAACTAATCACAGCAACCAGTCGGAGCTCATAGGAACCTCTCAGAGCCCATAGCAATCAATCAGGGCTCATAGCAACTCTAATCTAATCTAATCAAAGCTTAAATGCCATTTTTTCAGAGCAGTATAAGCAATAAAAACTGAGCACAGATATGCGCTGCAATATGCAATGTTCACTTACCTTTAATATTACGTTGAAACCAATCCTGGTCTGACACATTGACACCAGAGTGCTACAAAAGGGAGTTCAGTAGAACATCAATCTAATGTGCAAAAATGCAGAGATTGACACAATCCGTATAACCATTAATTAGAGTTCACAATGTTATGTCATTCATGGCTAGTCGTCTCAGAGCCTTAGGTGGGTTCCAATTTCTCCTCCCCCTAGTTTTCCTGAATAGGGGCTATAATGGAGGTAAGGGTTAGGGGAATCAAGGTGCAGAACTAACCCTGTTACTCCTCTAAAACGTCCTACATAACTACGGAGTAATCGCCCCGATAAGGGCGGCCCAGTTTCTGGATACTTCACCCTAATTGGCCCTGCTTTCACCCTGATAGCAGCACCTTAGCAAACATAGGTTGTACACAATGACCACCTTAATATTCCAAGGGTATGTATAATCATACCCAATTTCCTGACGCATTTCTTCTCCACTTGTGAATCCAAAGGTTCCTCAAGGAATATATATATAAATCCAAATACCACTATAATAAGGAAACAGCAATGAAATTCCCATTCTCTGATGTATTAGTGACAAGCTATGATAAGCTCTATAGACCTGCTCTGATGTCCAGGTGTCCTACTGTTTCGGACAATAGCAGTCAATAAGAGGCCGATAACTCCTCCTCACCCAGGCAGGACAAACCTGGAGGACAGTGCATGGCAGAACACAAGGAGCAAGCGCCATCTTGGATTTGGAGCTCCGGGACACACCTTCACACTCCTCACAGATGGTGGCACAGCTCAGACAACTCTACCCAGGCACCCTAGACACCATCCAAAGCCTTCTAATGGCCCTTTGAGGCCGACCATAATGCCAATGTGGCCTTGGGTGGAAATAAATTTGACACCGCTGCTTTAGGCTCCATGGTTTTGGCGACATCAAACTCTATTGTTTTTGAAGCAATAGGAACAAGTAAAGACAATTTAAATGGAATCTTATACGGAATACCATACAATATTAGAAAAGATATACAACAATACTTGCTTGAATAATTCGTTTAATTGGGTTCAAAACCCCCATGCCAGGTGATGGACGCCAAAGTTATCAAGCAACCGCTCCATTTTAACAAAGTGTGCAATATCTATCTATTTTATAACAACATGTCTTGTCTTTCAGGGTAAGTGCCATGGATGACGTATTCACTAGTCTATCAGATGTAAAGAAACAAGCTTTTGGAAGCTTCCAGAAAAGTTATTTGGTGAACCAAGCAGCAAATGGTAAGTAACACTTGCTACCATATACGTAGAAGCGCTCTTCTATAGGATAGTCCGGAAGATTCAGCAGAACATAAAAGATAGTGGGGCACATCGTGGTTGAATTCTCGCACAATTTGTGCCAAAAATACTGATGTCCCCGCTTTCCACCACATTTATTTTTAATCTTAAAATTTTTATTGTTTTTATTCAAATAAACAAAGATAAAACATTGTTTGATATAAACAAGAGGTAAAAAAGTATATGTTACAACCATAGAAAACTCCACCACATTTATTATGTGTTTTAGACAGTTTCTAGATACTTCTGCGCCTTGTCTGACAAAAGGGTATGTGACCTCGGTAAAGGGGCGTGGCCTTGGTAAATGGGGCGTGGCTTCATGTAAATGGGGTGTGGCTACGCCCAAAAAAAGTGCCAACATTTGCCACAGTTAGTGGCGTAAAATAAGACAATTAAAAGAAGATGTAAACTTAGGGCCATATGTATGAAAACTGTCTAGGTCTAAAACGCACTTTGTTGCCCATAGCAACCAATCAGAGCCCATAACAGCCAATCAGGGCGCCACTTTCATTTTTCCAGAGCACTATATGAAATGAAAGGGGCGCTCTGATTGGTTGCTACGGGCTCTGATTGGTTGCTATGGGCAATAAAGTGAATTTTAGACCTAGACAGCTTTCATACATGTGGACCTTAGACTAGACAGTTCTAACCTGCCCCAGATTTTTAAACATTATGATACATGTGCCGCATTGTAAGGCGGTCTAGTCTAACTCCACTCTGTCTAAGGCTCGGTCTACACAGCAATTAGAAAATGCCGCCCAAAATCCAACTGCATTTGCACATCGCTGAACCGCACCGCACAGCTGTTTTTTTTTGCACGGATTTTCCCAAATAAAGTGCAGTCGGATTTCAGATTCCCGGCGGCCCAGTACATTGGGGCTGCACGGAAATCCGACAGCGTTCCGGCGGAATATACAACATGTTCTATATTCCGCCGGATGGTTTTTGGTTTTGGAAACCCTCAGTAAAAATCTGTGCTGTGTAGACTACAGCAATGATTTTCTATTGAGGGCTACACAGCGCTGGGAACGGTCAGATTTTCGGCAGATTCAAAATACTGAATCCGCTGAAAAACCAAGCAAAATCCAGAGCTGTGAAAACAGAGCCTAAGAGTTTCAGAGTACTGATAAATCTGCCCCATTGAATATAATTGATCTGAGATATAAGAGCTTCTTCTCAGTTATCATGTCCAGGGTGCTTTGCAAGGGGAACCTAAAGAGGGTGTCTAGGATTAGAAATACATGGCCTACATCTTATCAAAACACCGCCACTCCTACCCACATGTTGTGCCTGGTAATACAACCCATCTATATGTGGTACGCTGTTTTTGAAATAAGCAGCCATGTTTTTATAATTATGGATACCCCCTTTAAAGGAACGCATTTTTGGTTTCTAGACACTAAAAGGACGAGACTTAAAGGGGTTGTCCACCAAATTTTCTTTAAATAAATCACTGCTCTTGCCACTGCAGTCCAATAAAAACATTGGCCTTATGTGTGGAAACTGTCTAGCAGTAAGACTGTCCAAGAATCAGCTCCGCTGGTGAGCCCCAAAAATCAATTCCACTGGTGGGTCCCAAGAATCAGCTCCACTGGTGGGTCCCAAGAATCATCTCCACTGGTGGGCCGCGAGAATCAGCTCCACTGGTGGCCCCAAGAATCAATTCCAATGGTCGGCCCCAAGAATCAACTCCACTGGTGGGCCCTGAGAATCAGCTCCACTGGTGGGCCCCAAGAATCATCTCCACTGGTAGACCCCAAGAATCAACTTCACTGGTGGGCCCAAGAATCAACTCCACTGGTGGGCCCTGAGAATCAGCTCAACTAGTGGGCCCCAAGAATCAACCTTACTGGTGGCCTCCAGAATCAGTTCCACTGGTGGCCCCAAGAATCATCTCCACTAGTGGGCCTTACAATCAACTCCATACGTGGGCCCCCAGAATAAAATTCCACTGTTGGGCTTTAGGCACCCCAGTCCAAAACTGATCCCATTATATACCACAGCTTAACTGTAGGAAACAATAGCTAACAATAACGTTGTCTCTTTTGGTCTCTTTTTGCACAAATTCCTGACTTTTACTAAATAAATTACAAATCTCTGTTGCAGCAAGCATAATACTGTGTGAGCCTCACGTCACCAGGACAGACTTTTAGTCCTTGGAATTAAAGGGGTTTTCCAAGACTTTCGAAAACCTCCTTTCCACTTCCTAATGTGCTAAAATATAAAGTAATTAGCTGTCCCATTACCACCGTTCCAGAACTCCAGTGTCCTCTTCCCCGGACCCTCACTGATGATGTCACGTTCATGGATCACATGACACTGCAGCCAATCACTGACGTCTGTGATCACATGCTGTACATGCAGATTGGTTGTAGCATAATGTGATCCATGAACATGACATCATCAGTGATGGACCAAGGATGGGGCACTGAGGCTTTGACAGCTCTGGAACAGTGGTGATGGGAGAGGTAAGTATGGGGTAATTTTCTATTTTAGCACAGTTGAGGGTGGTAGGAAGTTTTTCAAAAGTCTTGGAAACCACTTTAATCCAAGGACTAAAAGCCTGTCCTGGTGATACGATGCCCACACAGATTTGTGATTAATTTTGTGAACATAGCATGGTCAACACAGACTTTCAGCCTCTGTAATTCCAAGTCAATGACTACAAGCAGAGATATTAAGCACTTAATACACAAAGTATATTAGAAAGCTGCATAAGAACCATAGGTCCTAAAGACCATGGGGTGCTCCCTTTCTTACCCTGAATTGACCTATCTTGTTTTCTGTTACCAGGAGATGGATGTGTTTCTGGAACAACTGGTAAACTTGATTATATCCAGAAGAACTTTGGACATTTCTGTAATGAGTTCAAACCTGAAGAAGTCAAACAAATAAACCCTAGCATAGATGAAGTAAGTTTTACGCAGATTTGCAGTTTGTCCTAAGGAACGGAGATGAAAGGTTTCTAACTGGAAGATTGTGCTTGATTCCTCTTCTAATTCCGACTGTCCCTCCAACCAACGCTGTTTGGCTCTTCTCTGTTGTATTGTGTTTTAACAACTAAAATTCCTGGACTTTCTGATACTTTTGATGGGCAATGTGACATATAACTGTGGTTACCAATGCAGTAGCTGGAACATCTCCATCAGGACATATGACCGGCAGTAGCCTTAGCAACCTTCATCCATCACCCCACCGTCATATGTTAACACATAGACGTACCTCAACCAGACAATCCCAAAATGTCCAAAATTCTCCATCATTGATGTATACATTTATTAAGTTTGTGTCAATCAGACAATGAATTATTTAATTCTAATTTATAACTACCTCCACTGGTCTGGCAATCCTTATATTATCTACTCTAAACTTTAAGGCCAACATGCTATCATCGAAGGAGAACTACAACAAAATATAAGACTCAGGCTCGGACGGGCCCACAGGGGAATCGGGGAAACCCCCTGTGGGCCCCTGAGCATGGTAGACCTAGAGTTGGTTTAGAACTGTATATACATCATCAGAAAAGGCAAAAAAGCATAGAAAATGAGGCAAAAAGCAAGATGCAGAACATAGGAGGCATATAAAGTCAATTATAATAGTTGTAGGGTGGGCAACTAAAACAACCTCCACCGGTGGGCCCAGAAACAGCTCAACTGTTGGGCCCCTAGAGGCAACTCCACCTGTGGGCCCCCAGTCCAACACTGCTAAGACCTGTTATAATTTTAGTTTATTTTAAAGGGGATTTCCACGAATTTTAAAAAACCTCACTACCTCCTCCCATTGTTCGAAAATAGAAGATGAACCCAAACTTACCTATTCCATTACCGCTGTTCCAGCGCTACCAATGCTCCATTGTTTCCTCCAGGTCCCTCACCGATGAGGTCACGTTCATGGATCACATGATGCTGCAGCCAATCATTGACCTCTGTGGTTACATGATGTACATACACTCATGTGACTGCTGAGGCCAGAGATTGGTTAAAGCATATTAATGTCCATGAACGTGATATCATCAGTGAGGGACTGGGGGAACACTGGAGATCTTACATGGTGGTGATGGGAGAGGTAAGGAAAGGCTAATATTCTATTTTAGCACAGGGGAAGGTGGTAGGAAGGTACCTTTAAGGCTTCGTATAAGAAGAACTTTATTTGTTTGCTGATAACAACACTTCACCACCATGCGTCTTGGTGGCTCCATGTTATCCAGGAGATACCTGGCCTCGAAGGAACCAATCAGAATCTAGTTTCCATTCATATAGGTTGGGTAATAAAACACACAATGTCACCATAAGCAGCACTAAGCTGCCCAAACATGGGGACAGGAGATATTGTCATGGGTCATTGTTATCTCACAGGTGACCTTTAAGTTTAATGTTTTGATAATTTGAGGAAATAATTGAGATTTTACATTTTAAAAGCAGAGAAATGTGCTGTTGAGTCCAAATTTTAGCTGGTTGTCAATTGATGTTATAATAAAGACATTCCTTGAATTTTGCTGATACCACATTATTAGATCTCTTATGTTCAGGGGTGTAATTAGAATTCATAGGATCCCGTAGCAAAATGAGACTGGGCCCCCAACACCTAATGACAGGAAACATAAAAGGCAACAATAATTATCGGTATAAATAATACCTCTATGTATCAGATAACAAACATACTAGAGCTAGATAGCCCCAAACTTGTTATAGCCTATAAAAAAGTACAATATTCTGGCACCTAAGTGGGCCCCTTCCATGTCTGGGCTTCATATCAGCTGCTATGGCTATAGATACGCCTATGCTTATGTCTGGTGGTATCACTACAAAAGTTTTATAGGTGGCATTTGACCCTAAGCTCTGGAGTGAGAAGAAGCCCCAACACGTTCCTCTTCCCAAATATGATGAGACCAATAAATTATGTATGATAGTTGGGAGCTCAGTTAAAGATCTTGCATTAGGATCCAGTCATGGCTTATGTTCAGTTCTCCGGGACATGATATTGCCATAACCCTACTAACAACTCCAACAGGAGGGCATTTTAAGAATTAAAGGGTTGTTCCAGGAGTTAAGAGAGCTCATTGGTCCATCAAGGCATGATAAAAAAAAAATAGAAGATAAGGTTCATACTTACCTCCCGGATGATCTTGTTCAGTCCCGGCGCTATAGATACGCCTATGCTTATGTCTGATGGTATCACTCCAAAATTTGCATAGGTAACATTTAACCCTGGGCTCCAGAGCGAGAAGCAGCCCAAACAAGTCCCTCTTCTCTCATATGAGGAGACCAATAAATTATGTATGATAGTTGGGGGCTCAGTTAAAGATCTTGTATTGGGATCCAGGAGTTTCCAGTCATGGCTTATGTTCAGATCTCCAATACATGATATTGCCATAAATCTACTATCAAGGCCAACAGGAGGGTATTTTAAGAATTAAAGGGGTGTTATGGGAGTTAAGAAAGTTCATAGATCAATTGAGGCCTGATAAAAACAATAGACAATAAGGTTCCTACTTACCTCCCGGATGATCTTGTTCAGTCCCGGCGCCGGTCCGTCATCATGGTTCCTATGATAGGTGCAGCCAATTACAGGCCAGAGCGGTCATGTGCAAGTGACGTGGTAGCCTGTGATTGGCTGCACCTGTCACGTGAACAATGAACGTCCACATTTATTCCCTCAATGAACGGACCAGCACCGGGACGGAACAAGAACGTCTGGGAGGTAAGTATGAACCTTATCTTCTATTTTTTATCATGCCTCAATGGACCAATGAACCTTCTCAACTCCTGGAACACCCCTTTAATTCTTAAAATGCCCTCCTGTTGGCCTTGTTAGTAGGGTTATGGCAATATCATGTCCTGGAGAACTGAACATAAGCCATGACTGGAAACTCCTGGACCCCAATGCAAGATCTTTAACTGAGCCCCCAACTATCTTATATAATTTATTGGTCTTCTCATATGTGGGAAGAGGGATGTATGGCAAGAGGGTTATGGCAATAGAGTCTTATCTTCTATTCTTATCATGCCCCAACGGACCAACGAGCTTTCTTAACTCCCAGAGCACCCCTTTAATTCTTAAAATGCCCTCCTATTGGCCTTGTTAGTAGGGTTATGGCAATAGAGTCTTATCTTCTATTCTTATCATGCCCCAACGGACCAACGAGCTTTCTTAACTCCCGGAAGGCTCCTTTAATTAGAAGTCATATTCAATTATAATCATCACCAAAGCCATTGTACATCCTTTTGGTCGAAAGTCATGTGAGGCCTACCAGATTGTATATGGAGATGCTAGAACCAAAAGTCTTCCCGCAATGTTCTTTCTCTTGAATGTTTAGTTTGATCAGTAGCAAAGTGTGTTCTTGTAAGATTGTAACTGTTCTGCTACCTACTCCTTACTGAATGCGTAACCTCTCATGTAACTGCTATGAAGACCGCTCCCAAAGAAGACGGAGATTATACCCTTGGATGCATACGCAACACTTTGTCAAAAGCGACATCCATTACCGCTGCTGTCCTAAGCATTCTGATTTTGTATTATTGGTCGTTGTGGGACAACTCCATTATTTTCTGTATTTTCCGTAGTCTCTGTTGTTTTCTATATGTAAATAAATTAACCAGTGCAATTAAGGGTATCATGGTGCTATTCAATTTATAATGCAACTGTTTTGTGGGAAACTTATTTAATGTATGAGCTACTGATTTTGCAACAGAAGTGTTGTATTTTTATATTTTATCATTTTTGTCTGTGTAAAGATGACCCACTCAAGACATTGGTTGTTCATTGACTGTATATCCGATAAGACATTGCCAGCAACCCTTTACGCCTTTGCTGTCTATTTGCTTCTAATAAATGTTCATTGAAAAAAATATCTTGTTATATCTTTCATGGTGCTTTCTAGCTGAGTGGTTCGGTTTCGCCATATGTCAGGATTTGTTTTTCTTATCTAACTAACCCCCTGTTGCTACTGGTTAAACTAAACTATAAGTTTACTTTAAATAACTATGGGTAGAACATGGACAAACTAACCTTGGTTGAGGAGACAGGTGCTCATAACCTGGTGCCCTTAGTAGTGATGACCATAGACTATTTATGGTTTATCCGGTATTGTGTCTAAATAAATTCTGGTGGTGATGGCAAAATATGATGTTCTGGTTATTGTCATTTCTATTTTCTCTCTCATTTTAACATTTTTTCCTGTCCTGTGATCTATGTTATAAATCACTTGTCTTTTCTTGTATGAGTCGTGAAGATGTGTTGGATGTGGGGGATCTACAACTGGGGTCCTAATTATACACCTGACTTAAAAAAACAAGGAATACAACAGAAGAGACATTATTGGGGGAGTCTGAAAGGGTCAAAAACCAAAAAGTCTGTGGTTGACATGAAATTAATGATAAGAATACTAAGGCAGGTTCACATCTGCGTTGCATGTTCCATTTGGGGACTCCGTCGCAGATTCCGTAAAAAAATGGAACCTACACAATTCACAGTGAGGGTCATCTTCAGGCTTGGACTGGCCCACAGGGGAAAAGGCAAAGCCATCTTAACAGAATTATGGGCCCCTGGGCATAACACTGCAGCGGGCCCTGCCCAAATACATGACATCACACTTGGCCATGCCTCGAGCCCCCCCTCCAGCACATGCCTGGACACCGGCAGCCTGCAGCCTACAAGACTGCTTGGCAGGGCAGGGAGCCTTTGACTCCCTTCTCCCCCATGGTTTTTAAAATGTTTGCACATCCTAAAAACACACAAACAGTTAAAAAAGCAAAGCCAACCAGGGGATCCAGTGTATGTTTCTTGCATTCCTGGGACATACATAGACCACTTGGGGCCCCTATACTTGTGGAACTGCCTAGTGAGCCCAATGGAAAAGATGGCTCTGGGAATAGGGGAAACCCCCGATGAGCCCCTGAGCACGGTAGACCTGCAGTTGTTGTTACACTGCATATACATCCTCAGAAGAGGCAAAAAAAGCATAGAAAGAGAGCCAAAAAGCAAGAGGTAGAGCATAGGAGACATGTACAGTCATTTACAGTAGCTGTAGGATGGGCCTCTAAAATAAACTCCACCGGAGGGCCCAGAAACAGCTTAACTGGTGGGCCCCTAGAATCAACTCCATATGTGGGCTCTAAGCACCCCAGTCCGACACTGGTAATCGGCCACAGTTGGTGTCCACCTTAAAACAGATCCAATTACACCTCTAAGACGGAGGCTCCGAACAGAACCTCCAATGCAGATAATAAAAGAGTATTATTATTATTATTATTATTATTATTATTTATTTTAAAGCGCCATTGATTCAGGGCGCTGTACATTTCGAGGCGGTTACATACATAACATAAGTCAAACGAGTACAGTGATAAGGGATAATGACAATTGGCACGACAGAGGGAGAGAGGACCCTACCCACGAGGGCTTACAATCTAAAAGGAGGGGGAAAGAGACAGGGTGAGGGGAAAGACATATCTGTGGAGGAAGTAGTGACAAGTTTAGTGAAGGTTATAGGCAAGCCTGAAGAGATGGGTTTTCAGGTTGCTTTTGAGGCTGGTGAGAGTGGAAGAGAGTCTGATGTGTTGGGGCAGTGAGTTCCAGAGTGTGGGTGAAGCACGGGAGAAGTCTTGGAGACGGTTGTGTGAGGAGCTGATAAGGGGAGAGCAAGGGGGGAAGGTTTCCTGTGAGGAGCGGAGAGTGCGTGGGGGGAGATATTTGGAAATTAGGGCAGAGATGTATGGAGGGGAGAGGTCATGGAGAGCCTTGTAGGTCATGGTTAGAGTAGCTGAATCCTCCACACATTACAAACCGAAAAGAAATTGTGAGTAAAATTATTCGATATGTAGGTACGGTAGGAAGTCAAAAAGGACTCTTCCAAAATTTGGAGGAAGTTTTCAAACTCATTCGAGTAGTTTCAACAGTTCAACTGTAATAAAACATCTCCAAGGCTTTCTAAACAAGAAGATTAAGAATTACCCCTACTAGGCATATGTTGACTTGCATAAATTAAAAACTTAAGAGGCTTGAAAATGCCCTAAGGAAAGTAGTAGCCCGGCACCATTACATATAGATAAAAAATAGCAAGCTTTATTTTAAATTTTCTAAAAGTGACAGCATCACATCATGGAAAGAAAAAAAATAGCTCCGGTGTGGACCTCCTCTAATTTATTTTTTCTTTCCTTGATGTGATGCTGTCACTTTTAGAAAATTTAAAATTCAGCTGTTACACTCATATTTTTTAACTATATGTGATGGTGCCGGACTACTACTTTCCTTCGGGAAAGTGCAAAAAACAGTCACATATAGTAAGGTATGAGTGACCTAGCCTACGCGTTTGGAACAAACATTCTTACTCATAGCTATCAGACCTGTTTCTGTAATCAATACCAACCAACAGTTGTCACTGATGATGTAGTAGGAACCATTATAAACCATAATATCCATGGCACAATCAATGTCCATGGTTAGGTAGCCAGAAGGCTCTCATTGATTTTGATGGGAGTTCTGAGTCCAGCGGAGCGGTGCACTTGGCTGTACTCGAAATTCCCACTGAAATCAATGGAAGCATTCTGACCACCTCTCTGATCTCGAGAACGGGCCTGGAAAGTTTTGAACAATGTCCTGAAACACCATTTTGTTTCTGTAATCTAGATCTAGGCAAAACATGTAGTGCAGAGTCATTAAAATGTTTCCCGATACAAAGTTCCAAGTCCCATACAAAGACTTAGGTCCTTATGTATGAAAATTGTCTAGTAGTAAGACTGTCTTTGTTGTCCATAGCAACCAATCAGAGCCCATAGCAGCCAATCAGAGCCCATAGCAACCGATCAGAGCTCACTGCAACCAATAAGAGCTCATAGCAACCAATCAGAGCCCATAGCAACCAATCAGAGCCCATTATAACCAATCAGCACTCATGGCAACCAATCAGAGTTCGTGACAACCAATCAGAGCTCATAGCAACTGATCAGAGCTCATAGCAACCAATCAGAGCCCATAGTAACTAATCAGAGCCTACAGCAACCAATCAGCACCCACAGCAACCAATCAGAGACCATAGCAACCAATCAGAGCTCATAGCAACCAATCAGAGCCCATAGCAACCAGTTAGAACCCATAGCAACCAATTAGAGCTCATAGGACCAATCAGAGCTCATAGCAACCAATCAGAGCTCATAGCATCAATCAACTCATAGCAACCAATCGATCATAGAAAACCAATCAGAGCCCATAAAACAATCAGAGCTCATGAAACCCAACAAAGCCCTAGCAACCAATCAGCCCATTATAACCAATCAGAGCTATACAACCAATCAAAACCCCCATAGAAACCAATCAAAGGTTTAGCAACCAATCAGAGCCCAAGCAAAAATCAGAGTCATACAACCCCAGTGCCCTACAACCAATGAGCCATACAACCAGCAGACCCCCTAGCAAGCTTAGAGCCCTTAGCAATCAACCGGCTCATAGCAACCAATCGAGCTCGACTTTCATTTCATATAGTGCTTGGAGAAATAAAACTGATCGATTGGTTTTAAAAGCGCTGATTGGTTTCGGGGGTGCTATTGGTTTATGGGCTCTGTTTGGGTTACTATGGGCTCTAAAGGGTTTGCTATGAGTCTGATCGTTGCTATGGGGGGGGCCCTCTAAATTGGTTGCTATGAGCGCTGGTTAGTTGTTATGACCTCATTTTTTTGCCAGGGCTCTGATGTTGCTATGAGCTCTGATTGGGTTTTCTTTGGGCCATTGATTGCTAGGGGGGAACAAAGAAAATCTAAGGGTATGTTCACACGGCTTAAATTTCGGACGAAATTTCGCCCCCGCAATTCGCCATGTGGCCGGGGGGGCGGGAGTGGGGGGGGCGGGGGGGCCGGGACCTCGCCGCCCCTAGATATTCATTACCACGGCGCGTATCGCTGCGGTAATTCACATGTAATTTTTCCCCCCCGCGGGGGATTCGTCAGCAGGGAGAGGAGACGTAATCCATAGTTCTCTAGGTTAACTGGGTTAACCGTAATGACCGGGCCCGTTTTCGCCCCTTTAAATTTTCGCACTCCGGCGTGTAATTACGGACCGAAAAACGGCCCCCTTTTAAGCCAAAGTGAAAAATGGCCTTTTCAACCCCAGACCGTTTCATAAATGGGGGCCCTAAAAAAGATTTAAAAGATATGGCCAATGATATGAGCACAAATAATTATGAGGAGGTTAAATCTCATTTAAAAATCACCAAAACAGATTAAAGAAAAATGTGCGCAAAAAAAAAACTTAACTTTTTAAACAGAAATTAAATTTTAATAAAAAGGCCCCAAAATAAAAAGGGGGACATGGGATGAAAACTGTCTAGGTTAAGATGTTCCTTTTTTTTGCCCATAGCAACCAATAGAACCCATTTGCAACCAAAACAGAGCCCCATAGCAACCAATCAAGCCCATAGGGACCCAAACGAGGGTCATAAACAAACCCAAACAGAGCCCCTAGCCACCAATCAGAGCTCCCTAGCAACCCATCAGAGCCAATAGCCACCAATCAAAAGTTCAAAGAAAAAAATCAAGGGCCCCATAGCAACCAAAAAAGCACTCATAGCAACCAATCAGAGCCCAAAAGCAACCAAAACAGGGCCCATTTAAAACCAATTTGAGCCCATTTGCAACCAATCAGAGCCCTTTAAAAAACCCAAACAGAGCCCATAACAACCCAATTTTGAGCCCTTTGCAAACCCAAACAGGGGCCCCCTAACAACCCAAACAGGGGCCCCTTAACCCCAAACAAACCCATAGCAAAACCCAAACCCACTCATAAACAACCAATCAGGGGCCCATAACAAAACCCAAACAGAGCCCAAACGACCAAAACAGAGCCCATAGCAACCAATCAAAGCCCCTAACAACCAATCGACCCCAAAAGTAACCAATCAGAGCTCATAGCAACCAATCAGAGGGCCCATAGCAACCAATCAGAGCAATGCAACCAATTAAGTTCAGCTTTTTGTTCATATAGTTCTCTGAAAAAATGAAAAAAGGGGGGCTCTGATTTGTCGCTATGAGCTTGATTGGTTGCCCTTTTTTTTCTGATTGGTCGCTAGGGGCTCTGATTGGTTTCTTACTATGAGGGGTCTGATTGCTTGCTGTTTAGCTCTGATTGGGTCGCTAAAGGGGCTTGATTGGATGGTAAAAGAGCTCCTTTTTTGCCCTTTTGGGTTTTGATTGGTAAATATAGCTCTGATTGTTGTTTTGGGGCTTTTGATTGGTTGCTATGGGCTCTAAAGGGTTTGCTATGAGTTCTGATTGGTTGCTGTGATCGGGGTTTGGTTCTAGGGGGCTAGTTGGGTTTTGCTAGAGCTCTTTGGGGTTTGTTTGAGTTTTGTTTGGGTTTGTCCACGATGCGATTTTTTCCGCTATGGGCTCTGTTTTCGTTCCAAATGGGCTCTGTTTCCCTTGCTATGAGCCCCTTATTGGTTTTTTTTGGGGCCCAACAAAGAAAGTCTTAAAACCTAGACAGTTTTTTATAATGGGGCCCTATAATTTTCCCACTCATAAATAAAACCCCCACCAAAGGAAAACTGGGAAAAGAAGGATCAATAACAATAACAACGTAATCTAAAGGAATGAAAAGTGGACTCCACTTTCATAGGAAACTTGGGGCGAATATACAAAGTCCTTGTAGATGTTGTCCTTGGTGGGATTTGAAACCACCAAGCCTCCATGATGGAAAACAATACCATTAGGTGTTAAAATTCAACTCCATAGTTTTCTTTTAAAACCAATTTAAACTATAATTAGAAAGCAGTACCCCCTTAAAACATCAGTTTTTTCCCCCCCGAAATTTTGGCAAGTTCAAATTTTTTGGGGGGGCCTCTAAAAGGGGGAAACAGGCAGCTAAAATTTTAAAAAATTTGGGAAACTCTCCACAAGATTTGGACCTCTTTGTTAAAAAATCTAATTGTTAAAGATACATTAATTTAGTAGAAATTATTAAAAGGGGGTTTTCCCAATTGGGACTGTTCCCAGAGCCTGCTCTTCACACCAATTTTCAGACCCCCCCCCCCCATTCCTTTTCGGGGCTGTGGGCGGTTCTACATTAGGTTCCCACTTTTGTTTCCTGTGGGCGGTTCTACAGCTTCAGGCTCCCCCCTTCCTGTTGGGCCTTGTGGGCGGGTTCTACAGCTTCGGGACACTCATTTCCTTTTCCCTGGCTTTTGGTGGTTCAAACAGCTTCAGGCTCCCACTTCCTGATCGGGCTGGGGCCCCGGTTCAAAACAGCCTCGGGTTTTCCTACTTCCTTTTTGGGGGCTGTGGGCATTTCCCTACAGTTTCAGGCCCCCCACTTCCTTTTAAGGTGGGGCTGTCTACAGTTTCGGGTTTCCTACTTCCTGTTCGGGCTTGGGGGGTTCTAAACGCTTCAGGCTCCCCATTCCTTTTTCGGCCCTGTGGGCGGTTCTACAGTTTCGGACCCCCCTTCCTTTTTCAGGTTGTTGGACAGCTCTACAGTTTTCGGCTCCCACTTCCGGTTCAGGTTTGGGGGCAGTTCTACAGCTTCAAAACCCCCTTCCCTGTTCAGGCTTTTGGGGGTGGTTCTACAGTTCGGGCCCCCCACTCCTTTTTCAGGGGGGTGGTGGTTTACAGCTTCGGGGCCCCCTTTTCCTGATCAGGGTATGGTTCTACACTTCAGATTTCCCATTTTCCTGTTAAGGCTGTGGGCGGTACTATACCCTTCGGGGGCTCCCACTTCCTTTTAAAGGCTTTTGGGCTTTTCCCCTCCCTCTTAGGTTCCTATTTTCCTTTTTCGGGCGGTGGGGGGTTCAAACAGCTTCAGGCCCCCCCCCTTCCTTTTTCGGGGTTTTGGGGCTTTTTTCATTTTCATGCTCCCCCTTCCTGTTCGGGTTTTTGTGGACCTCTACGGGCTTCGGGCCCTCCCATTTCCCTTTTAAGGCTTTTGGGGGGGGTTCAAACAGCTCAGACCCCCCCACTTCCTGTTCAGTTGTGGACAGCTCTACAGCTTCGGTTTCCCCACTTTCTGTTAAAGGCTTTTGGGCCCGGTTCAACAGCTTCAGGCCCCCCCACTTCCTTTTTCAGGCTGTGGGCGGTTCTAAAAGTTTCAGGCCCCCCCCTTCCTGTTCAGGCTGGGGGGCGGTTCTAAAATTTTCAGGCCCCCCCTTCCTTTCGGGTTTGTGGACAGAAAAACAGCTTCGGGCTTCCTTTTTCCTTTTTCAGGCTGGGGGCAGTTCTGCATTTTCCCAAGACCCCCACTTCCTGTTCAGGTTTGTGGGGGGTTCTACAGCTTAGCCCTCCCATTTTCCGTTCAGGGGGCGGGGGCGGTTCTACAGCTTCAGGCCCCCCATTTCCCCTGTTAAGGCTGTGGGCGGTTCTACAGCTTCAGGCTCCCACTTCCTGTTAAGGCTGTGTGTGGTCTCAATAAAGACACTGAGTAAAACAAATTAGCAAAATCCACACAAATGTCTGGAACTTGATCTTATCATTATTTACTCCTCATCTCACCCCTGGGTATCTACAAAAAACTCTTTTTACTCCTGGAATACACATTTCAAGCCCAAATAAATTATCTCTATTTTAAAACTAAAGTCAGATTTCACGCATTGTAAATAGAGAAATTAATATATCATTACGTTTGTGGCCTTTTCAGGCAAGAGGATAATCCAGATATCGCCAACATAAAAAAAATTATATTTTACAAGTACAAAGGTCCCAAAGCTGTCTGTACCATAGAGACAGCCCGAGTTTTTCTATGGTTTGGGGGGAAGAGAGAATTTTTAAAGGGGTTTCTACCATTGCTGTTTTTTACCGAGTCACAGGCAACTTCAGACTCACACTTTTTTTTTGGGCAGGCGTAGGTTTGGTTTCCCACGCGGGGATTAGCATTTTTTTGCTAAAACCCATATGGGATTTGTATTGCAGTACAATAAGTGCAGGAGATTTAATTGTAACAAACAAAAAACTAAAAGAGCTCCCAAGGAGTTTAAAAAAAAAGGGAAACAATATAAACTTTTTAAGATATAAAGGGCTTTTTTCCGAAACCCTGGTGACGGGGCCCCTTCCCCGCTCTCTGTCTGATTTAGGAATGGGGATATGGATGGTTTAAATTGAAGGGCACTTGTGTGCCCCTCAAGCAGATAAAAAACTCTTTTAGCTCTTGTCCAAAAGAGCAATGTATTTAGTAACAGTCTTCATTTACCTTTCCCTGATCATTGCAGCGAGGAAACCCCTTTAAACAATAGCTGATGTACACCCCTGCAGGTCCCCCTTTATCTACTGATAATATTGGGTACACCTATGGATAGTTAGACAATCAGTAAGTATTAAAAAAAAACCCCAAAAAAACATAGAGCAAAAACCCACCCCAAAATTTTATGGATATAAATTTTTAAAATAACTTTTTGAATTTTATCACAAAGAAAAGTAGCAGACACCAAGATGCCCAAAAATGTTGTGTGCAAAAAACAACCCTACATCGGATCCTATTGCTCCCCAAAGGTAATTTTAAAAACTTTTTCCATAAAAATAAGCCTTTAAAAAATCTGTGGGACATAAGCAATATAATGCCCTTTAAATTTTATAGATATCATCAAACATCAATGCATAAAAAAAAACATGTATCCCGGGGGGGTTTCGCCCTCTCCTACACTCCCCTTGTGGTCCCTTCCTTTGGTCAATATATTTTTGGACTATCTTTATGCATTTATGTTTGATGTACTATATTTATACAACATGATGCATTATATGGGCTTATGTGCATAGAATTTATAGTATTATCTTATGGCATGGTATATTATATATGGTATATGATACATTGGGAGCATTAGGATTGCGATGTAGGAGTTGTGCTGCACACAACATTTTTGGGTATCTTGGTGTTTGGTATTTTGCTTTATAAATTTGATTTTTAAGTATTTTTTGTTTTTTTTCCCCTATACTTTTGTGTAGTGTTTTTTACTGATAATATTAGGAAAAAGTCAGGGAGAAGCCAAGCAAGGGCGACTATAGGGGGCAGCGGTACATTGCTACTGGGCCTCAGCCTGGGGGGCCCAAAGTTTTGACCTGCATAAAAAGGGACCCATTTTTAAAGCCCCATGTTCCGGGGGCCCCATTTCCTTTTCCCTAGGCCCAAAGAGCTTGATGTTACGCTTCTGAAGCTAAGGATCACACCATACCGCTGTCCCACAAGTAAAGGGCCCAAAACAAACAAGGGCCCCATAATTCCTAAAGGTTGGGTCAACCCACCCCTTTGGGATCTAAAATTCACAAATTTACGCAGTCCAAAAAATTGGTGTTTTATAAAGTCCCAAAAAAAATACTTCCATATGTTTTTAAACCCAAGATACACCTTTTGGGGGTTTTGGGGATTCAATACCGGTATCTAACGTAGACTCAAATTACGCAATATTTTTATAATTAAAATGTTCTTTTCCAATATTTTCTTGAAACGTTTATCTGAACTCTAGGCTTGACATGTCAAAAAGGGGGTATCTACCAGTTTTCCATTAAATCAGTGTTAAATGCCCTAAAAATCGAACTTTCTAAAAACGGCGCAGTTACCTTCTTAAAAACTTAATGCCCTAAAAAGGGCATTGTGGTAAAAAAGGCGACGATCAAAAAAGGGGCTGGCCCAAATCGTGGGCCATAGCAAATTTTATTGGTAGATGGTAATGCCCTATTTGGGGGCCCTTGCCCAAAGAGGAGCCCCAAACATTTAATGGCCTCAATAGGGGACATTTAAAGGGGCCATGCGCACATATTTAGGGGCATTACAATTCTGCCCGGCTATAATGCCCTAGTTTTGGTGAACGAATTATTTTCACCAAGAATATGGGGTAAAAATGTTTTGTCGCAAAATAACCAAAAAACGGGGTTGGGTTTGGGACATGTCGCCCTGGTTCTCATGTAAAAGAACGGTTGGCCGGGGCCCTTTTACTAGTTTTTTGTTGCCCATTTTAATCCCCTGGGGAAAATTTTAAATTTTCAAAGGGGTTTTTTTTCACAAAATATTTGCTTTTAACAAAAGGTGAAAGACTTTTACTAAAAACATTGCTCTTTTGATATTGCCCCGGGGAAGGAATAAGAAGTTTATCTCCTCTAAGACTCACAAGGTCTTAGGGTTTCCCTCCATATCCCCTCCCTAAAGAAAGAGGAAGGAGGGGGAAGCACCACAGTCGGACGAACACAACAGGGGTGGCCAGTTCTGGGGTCCTTTTACCAAAAAAAGGCACCCCGTTTTCGAATTTATAACAAGACCTAACATTAGGGCATTATCAGGGCCCTGGCACTTTGTAATGCCCTGGTTTTGGGGGGCGTTGGGGGGATTCACCCCAAAATGTTTTCAACATTTTTGACGGGGGGGACAGCAAACTGGGCGCAAAAAATTTAGAACAGAGCCCAAATTTTAGTGGTCCCCTTTCCTGGGTTAAAAATGGTTTTCTAGCCAATTGTTGTTTTACTAGAAATGCCCCAATCTATGCCCCATAAAAAAGGGTTTATAAAATTTACGCTTTCTACACTCAACCCCAAAAAACCTACCCCCCCACCCAAAAAACAACATGTTCTTTTTTTTAAAAAGATTAGGTTGTTTTCCTTTTTAACAATTGTTTTCACTCCTTAGCTGTTTAAGCTTTGTTTACTCCAACTAAATCTCCTGCACTTATTTTTTTAAAATTTACTAGCTATAGAATGCTAAAAATGCAAATTTTTGCTAAGAACCACCCCCAACAAAACAACAGGGGTTCTAAAAACTACCCGTGACTTTTGAAAAAAGAAGGTGGAAAAAACCTTTCAACATACAAATTATTATTTTATTTTAAAAGCGCCATTGTTCCAGGGGGGCCCGACATTCAGGGGGGACATACATTACATAATCAAAAAGTCAAGATAAGTGATAATGACAATTTGGCACGAAGAGGGGGGAACCCCCCCCAGGGGTTACAATCTACAAGGGGGGGGAAAAGCAGAAGGTGGGGCAGAATTTTGTGGGGGAGAGTGACACAAGTTAGTGAAGGGTTTTAGGGAACCCGAAAAAAATGGGGTTTTTAGGTGCTTTTTACTTAGGTGGGGGGGAAATCTGAGTGTTGGGGGAGTGAGTTCCCGAGTTGGGGGAAGCCGGGGGGGTCTTACGGTTTTTTTCGGAGCTGATAAGAGGGGAACAGAGAAAAGGTCCTTTGGGGGGGGGATGGTAGGGAGATATTTTGGGAAATTTGGGCAAAGATGTTGGAGGGGAGAGTCTTGGGAGCCCTGTAGGTCATGGTTATTTAGCTTAAAATTGAATTCGTTACATTTTTAAACCCCATGTTTCCTTGGGCCACCAACGGGAAACCCCCAAAACATCTCCCTTTCTCACTTAAAAGGTTGGCCAAAAAACGAAGATTTTAAAATGCAAACAAAATGGCCAGTCAGGGGAAAATTTTGTTTGGCCCGGGTCCACCAGAGCAGAAGCTGCTCATATTTAGCACATCTCCATTTTTAATACGAGGGTTTCAAAGTAAAAACCCCTTCTATGTTTTTCCAAATGTCTTGAAAGGACGGAGGGAATTTTTTAAAGACTTGGTTTTCCCTTACCCCAGTTTTAGAATTATAAGTAACTTCTTGTTTAAATTTTTCATTTTAGTTTTTCCCTTAAGTTCCCAGTGGCCTAGGATAAAATTATTTTCCCCAGGGGGTCGGGGTCTTTGTGGGACATTGAATGTTAGTTTGGTTTTAACATACACAGTCAGGGACAGGGTGTCTGGGGCAGATGTGTTTGAGGGGAAAACCCAACCCAAAATTATCATGAACTTTTACTTGTAAAACTTCTTTTATTGTGAGGTGCTTTGCAGGGGTTTGGGCCCGGTCTTTTGTGCCCTCTACAGTACAGTTGGGGGTACCTAAAAGTCCTGTATGTCTTAAAATGTTTAGTGGGGTGCATGCGCGATTGGTGGTTATGGGCCCCTCTCTACAATACAGTGCGGTACTACATGCCCTGAAAGGACCCCTTACATGTATTAGTGAGGTGCATGCAGGGGATTGGGGTCTATAAAATCTCTACGTATAGTTTTGAAATACATGTCCTGTACTGTTTCCTTACATGTATTATTTGGGTGCATGCAGCGTTTGGGGGGTCTATCCCGACTCTCTACAATTACAGTGCGATCCCAAAGGCCCTTAAATGCTTTTTCTTGTTTTAGTAAGGTGCTTTGGGTTTGGGTGGTTTTAGCGCCTTCTACGTACGTGGGTTTAATTAAACGCCCTGTATTTTTCTACATGTATTATTTGCAGTGCATATAGTGATTGGCGGTTTTGTGGGTTTCTCTCTGTCGGTGCGTGGTATTTATATGTCCGGGACTGCTTTTAAAATTTTTCTAGGGAGGGCATCCCGGGTGTTTTGGTGGTTATAGCCCTCTTACTTTCAGGGGGGGTTTAACTACTTACCTGTATGTTTACAGTTTAGTGGGGTAAATGAAAATTTGTTTGGGGGGGTTTCTATACCCCCTCTTTTACGTACAGTGTTTTTCTACATGTCCTGAAAGGTTCTTACATGAAATTTGTGGGGGTGCTTGCAGTGATTGGGGGGTTATTGCCCCTCTCTACAGTACAGTGAGTTTTACTGTCCCGTATGTCTTAAATTTTGGGCAGGTGAGCGGTTCCCTTTTGGGGACCAGGTGAGAGCCCCCCTTTTCTTTTTATGGTACTTTGGGATTAAAAAACTCCTGACCCCAAAAAAAAATTTCCCCTCCTTTATCATAGGGAAAATGATTTCCAGTTCCCGCAGCTTTTTCTGCTGTTAAAATGAAGGAAGCATTTTATCTGATTTGTATTGCTTTAATTTTTTTTCTTTTTTACGTTTATTTATGTTGGGGAAATTTTTGGGGGTTTTTGGGAAAAAAATAAAACCCGTTTTCAAAAGAGTTATGGTTTCCACATACCATTTCTCGTTCTTGGGAAAACCCAAATTAAAATTGTTGGTTTTGGGGACCCCTGTTTATACGTCACCAGTCCCTTGTATATTTGGAAAACGTTTTATGGCCTTTAGGACACTCACCCACTCTATTCTGTTCCTGCCTTAATATGGTTAAATTGGGCGGGGACCGGGGAAACGTTTGGGAAATTTTAACGGGTGAGGCTGGGCATTGCCAAAATTGTACAATACCCCCCGTGTTTCCCGGTTTTTCATCAAAGAAGCTCCATTTCGCAACCTTTAAACCCCGTACGCCAGGCTTTTTTAATAAACGGGGGGGGGCCCCCCAGGTAAGAGTTAATAACTACAAATTATCATTTCATATATGATTCCCGAATTTACCCAAAAATTAAAGGGGAAAAATTTTGGGTTCCCAAAATATTTTTTTATTTTTATTTTAGGCAAACCTGACCGTCCTTCCCAACCCTGAGGTCCCAAAGCCCTGTTTAAAAGGGTTTTTGGGGGCCCGGGGGAAAGCCCTTTTTTCAAATACTTTCCACAAGAACTATGGGGTGAATGGTTCACTGGGTACCTACCCTTGTTACTTCCAGGAATAAAAGAAGCTGACATTGCATTACTTCCTACAAATGTTTCCTGTGTTTCCTACCAATCAGTGTAAGTAGGTCCTAATACCTTATCTTCTGCCTGTGTCCATTGACAATAAGTTGTATGACTTAAAGGGGGTCTCCACTTTGGACAATCCCTACTTAGAAAATTACCTTGACCATTACTTAATCACTAAGGGCGACATATATGATCCGGGCTGCAGCAGTTTCCTGGCATGCTTTGAGCCCCTGTCCAACATATGTATGAACTGTCCTACACCAATATCTGGTGCATAATGCACCAGACTCAACAATTTTGTATGCGCCAATTCTTCGGAGCGTCACTCCAGATTCGTATGGCGCGCCACATTTTTGAATATATCACGACAAAATGTGGCACAAAAGTACATGTATTAATGATGTCTATAATACCTCTCTACAGTACAGTGCAGTACTACACATCCTGTACTGCTCTTACATGTATTAGTGAAGTGCATGCAGTGACTGGTGCTCTATAGCGCCTCTATAGAGTACAGTGCAGTACTACATGCCCTGTACTGCTCTTACATGTATTAGTGAGGTGCATGCAGTGATTGGAGGTCTATAGCACCTCTCTACAGTACAGTGCAGTACTACATGCCCTGTACTGCTCTTACATGTATTAGTGAGGTGCATGCAGTGATTGTCTATAACACCTCTCTACAGTACAGTGCAGTACTAAACATCCTGTACTGCTTTTATATGTATTAGTGAAGTGCATGCAGTGATTGGTGGTCTATAGGGTCTCTCTATAGTACAGTGTGGTACTACATGTCCTGTACTGCTCTTACATTTATTAGTGAGGTACATGCAGTGATTGGTGGTCTATAGCGCCTCTCTAAAGTAAAGTGCTGTACTACTGCTCTTACCTGCATTTGTGAGGTGCATGCAGTGATTGGCAGTCTATAGCTCCTCTCTACAGTACAGTGCAGTACTACATGTCATGTACTGCTCTTACATGTATTAGTTAGGTGCATGCAGTGATTGGTGGTCTATTGCCCCATTCTACAGTACAGTGCAGTACTACATGTCCTCCTACTGCTCTTACATGTATTAGTGAGGTGCATGCAGTGATTGGAGATCTATAGCACCTCTCTACAGTACAGTGTGGTACTACATGTCCTGTACTGCTCTTACGTGTATTAGTGAGGTGCATGCAGTGATTGGAGGTCTATAGCACCTCTCTACAGTACAGTGTGGTACTACATGTCCTGTACTGCTCTTACATGTATTAGAGAGGTACATGCAGTGATTGGTGGTCTATAGCGCCTCTCTACAGTAAGGTGCGGTACTACATGTCCTGTTCTGCTCTTACATGTATTAGTCAGGTGCATGCAGTGATTGGAGGTCTATAGCACCTCTCTACAGTACAGTGTGGTACTACATGTCCTGTACTGCTCTTACATGTATTAGAGAGGTACATGCAGTGATTGGAGGTCTATAGCTCCTCTCTACAGTACAGTGTGGTACTACATGTCCTGTACTGCTCTTACATGTATTAGCAGGTAGTGAACTGGAGCAGAGATGCAGGGGCATGAGGTTCACATGTCTGAGAAGGAAGATGCAAGGGTGTACAGGGCAGGGCTGAACGGTGCTGGGAGGATTAGGGGGTGGGTGCAGGGAAGTCCTAGATTGTAACTGCAAGGGATTCTGGGACTTGTAGGAAATAGCTGCTGGAGATCTACTGACCCTCCCCCAAGCAGGAAGTTTCACAAATCTTATGATAGATGAATAAGGAGGAAAAAGAAAAGAAACACATGAAGGTGGTGGATTCACAAATAATTATTTTTTTGCATCTTTTTTTATCCATTCCTCAGAACAGGGAATGACATGTAATAACTGATTATAGTAAAAACACACATAAAAGTAATTTAAAAATTGATGCCATTTTTTTAAAATTTTCTAAATCAGGACCAGTGGATTTAACCAAGCTTATGAATATTTACCAAGGCCGACAAGGATCACTTTTTACAACACCTACATTAAGTCATTCTGGCAAAACAAATCTCTCGCTCACGGTAATCTTATTATTATGCAAAGTCTAATCTGATGATATTGTATATAGAGCCATAGAACCATATATGTATTCCTTACCTTTTATCTCATAGATGGGTGTAACTATACGGATCCATTACAGTGGATTAAAGACAATCTGGCAAGTTTCACAACTCAAGCTACCTTCCAGGATTTATTAGACTTCAATGAGAACCTTACCCAGGTCAGTAATTACCCAACAGTTCATAATGGGCCACCTTGTATAAGGGTCTCAAAACTATTCACTAGTCTAATTAATAATTTACCATTTACTGACCGGGCCATTTACCCCCGTTGCTAACCCAATACATTTTCAGTTTATTAAAGGGGTTGTCTAACTGCAAAGATTAGTTTTCAAAATGTAGGGAACGGTAAATGAAGACTTTTTCCAAATGTATTGCTTTGTTTATTTTGCTTTGTGGAGGCGATAAGAGAGATTTTATCTACTCTGAGTGCACACAGGTCAGCATCTGATAGTAGGGAGTGACGTCACAACAGGTCGGAACACAGGACGCCGGCAGCTTCAGAACAGAGTGTGTTATCTCTAAGGCTATGTTCACACGGCTTAAAATGGGCCGTATTTCAGTCCGTAATTACGCGCCGTGGTGCGAGAATTACGGCTGGAATACGTCCCAGTCATTACGGTAATCCACAGTTCTTATAGATAACTATGGATTACGTCTCCTCTCCCTGCTCGGCGAATCCGCCGCGGGGGGAGATAAGTGACAAGTGAATTACTAGCGGCGTATACGCGCCGCTGGTAATGAAAGTCTAAGCCCCGCCCCCGTCCACACTGCGTAATTGTGGGGCGTAATTATGCCCCGCACATAAGCCGTGTGAACATAGCCTAACAAACAAAGGGGAGCAATTACTTTAGAGCAGAGAGATTCAGAGCTCATAGATAACATCTCCTGCTCTCATATCAGTGCATTTAGAAGAGCTGTGAGTACGGAGCTGATATGCTAATCACTGCTATAGAACAACCCACAGCATGACCAGGAAGAGACAGGACGCATGAATCTAAAACTACCTGTGGCTCAGTGAAACAGCGTGGTGAGACAATCCCTTTAAGTACGTGCAGATTTGAGCACGCTAACACTTTTTTCTATAATATGGAATACTTTATTTTTATGTCCTTTTTGCATTAAATTTAGTTTTTTTTAACTGGATGCTGACTGTCCTTTGACTATAAGGCTATGTTTACACAGCTAAGTTAAAATACAGTCAGAAATCTGCACCAAATTTTGTGCCAAAAATTTCTTATTGTGCAGCTGCAGGAGTGGGGAGCCGGCTGTCAGAGAGAAGACAGGGATGGTTTATTACTGTCCCTGCCTTCCCAATCGATCAATGAGTGCCGTGTATATAGATCAGCAGGAAGCCTTTAAGTCATATGACCAAACTGCAGGAGCTGTTCAGTCTCATCAGATCCAGATAAGCACTGCACTGAGTTCAGGGGGCTGTATCTTCCTTGTAACAAGGGATAATATTTCAGATACATGTAAAATCAGCCGCAACAACAAAACAATAAAAGTTATGTAAAAAATCCCCCTACAGGTCTATCTCTGTCCTTATGAGGAGCATAAAATTAGCTCAAAATAATATGGATGATATACTAAGGCTCCAAATATATAACGTCCTCCCACCCAGACCATAGGAATCTGGACGCATTTAAAGTAAATTGAAAAGAATTTGACCATTTTTTGCCTTCTTATATAATTGATGGGTACATTGGCCTAAAACAGCAGTCTCTTAAGATGTTGCAAAACTACAATTCCCAACATGCCCTGATATCAATGGCTGTCAGGACAGGTATGGAGTTGTGGTTTTGTAACAGCTGAAGATCCACAGGGTGGAGACCACGGATCTAACCCCTTGGCTTTATGGGAAAATGGCAGCTAGTTGCAATAGGAAAAAGAACTTAAAAGGGTTTTGCCAGGAAGTGAGTTCCTTACCTCTTATCTACTCAGGAGAGAAGATAAACAAAGCATGCAGGGTCATGAACGGCTGCGAGGGTGAGAGGGAGGGGGCTGAGCAGAGAGCGAGGAAGCAGGGCGCGTCTGCAAAGTTTACTCAAATTATTACATTACAACTAGTGGATTCTCTATACAGCAGACGGCCTCATACACTGCACTTTTCTCCCCAGCCCCTTGCAAGCTCCTTCATGTTCCCTGTCATCAGATAAGAAGTGCAAACACTCAAGCTCGGCCAGATCAGCTCCTGGTCATGTCTAATGTAAACTGTCAGGAATCTAAGGGCTTGTAAAGAAAGCTGTAGCTCTCAGCGGCCAGATCAGCTCCTGTCAGTGTCCTCGTCGTGTATTATGTAAACTGTCAGGAAACTAAGGGGGACTGAGCAATGCTGTAGCTCCACAGGCTTCACTTTTTTTGATGACATATATTTAGAAAAGTGATTAAAAACCCATTTTGGAGGATCCCATGTCAACATTACATCGTGGCAAAACCCCTTTAAATAAATACTCAAAAATTACCCCTTCCCTCTCCCAAAAAAATGCAGCAGCTTTTATCCCCGACCCGTATGATCCTAAAACAATATCAACTACGGTATATAAAAATGTCTGGAGATACAACGTAAATTACAAAACTTATTTTAGCAACACTTTTTGCTATAAGAAATGTGAAAAACAGAAATTTACTTTTTTATTTTTACAATTTTTTGATGTAAAAAAATCTAATGTGAAAATTAAATAAAAAGAAAGCCCTATGTATCACGTAAAAAAATTGGTTTAATAACTGAGTGCGAGAAAGCTTTATAGTGTTAAAACCTGCCTATACTACAAAAAAAAAAAAAATTAATATCCCTGGTCAGGAAGGGGAGGAGTCAGAAACTGATATAAGGGTAATCAGTTAAAAAAAATAAAAAAAAATAAAAAACTTAATTTTTTTTCTTTAAAAGGATTTTATCATGAAGGCGTTTCATGCCTGGTTTGTCGTGCTACAGCTTATAATATGTTCAAATGGGGGCGTGTATGATTTGTTTGAATTGGATATCATGTGACACAGCAGGCTTGACATCACCAGGCCTTTCCCTACAGTATGCTCACTCAGGTCAAAAAAAGGTCTGTTTATGGAAAGAGCTTTAGTAGCTAAAATGTAGTTGAGTGGTTAGCACTTTTGCCCTTCAGCATATGGCTCCTAGATTAAAATCCCTGCAGAAACCATTTTTTTTCTCAGTGCACATACCTGATCAAGGCTTCTTTTTTCTTTTTATTTATTTTCAGTTTGACTAATTACTAAGGAGAATAGATGACGGGTGTAGAATGATAGTACTTGGGGTTGAACACTCACTCAGCAGTGAGTGTATGTGATTACTAAGGAATAGAGAGGACAGGGGTAGAATGACAGCACCTGGGGTTGAACATTCGCTCAGCAGTGAGTGTATGTGATTACTAAGGAGTACAGAGGATGGGCGTAGAATGACAGCACCTGGGTTGAACACTCGCTCAGCAGTGAGTGTATGTGATTACTAATGAGTACAGAGGACAGGAGTAGAATGACAGCACCTGGGTTGAACACACGCACAGCAGTTCGTGTATGTGATTACAAAGGACTAAAGAGGACAGGAAAACAATGACATACCTGGAGTTGAAAACTCGCTCAGCAGTGAGTGTGTGTGATTGCTATGGAGTACAGAGGACAGGAGTAGAATGACAGCACCTGGGGTTGAAAACTCGCTCAGCAGTGAGTGTGTGTGAGTACTAAGGAGTACAGAGGATGGGAGTAGAATGACAGCACCTGGGGTTGAACGCTCACTCAGCAGTGAGTGTATGTGGGACACTAGGACCACATATCACCAACACACAGTGACCGAATAATACCACCACACCATGACCACATATCACCAGTGACTGAATAATACAAACTGACAATTACTGAGTACAAACCATTATGCTACAACCAATATTACCAGCGTACAGTGACCATACAATGATGGATACCCGCTGAACACAGGCTCTGCACACATATAAATGGTTACAGTAAAGTTATATCTAGTGACTCCAGGAGACTTCTTGAAGAGTTGTCTCTTCTCTTCTTCTTCTTTTCCATCTGTCCCAGACACCATGATGACTACTCCCGACTCTTCACTGTAAAATTTACAAAACAAACATCTTAGACTCCTCAATTTATCAGCACTTCTCTACCAATTCCTATCTCTATACAAATGCCCCATCTATAGCACCTCATATGGTAGCCATGTAATATGCCCCCTGTCGCCACATAGTAGCCCCCTGTAGCCAGGTGAAGCCCCTGTAGCCAGTCGATGCCCCCTGTAGCCAGGTGATGCCCCTCTGGCCAGTAGATGCCCCCTGTACCCAGAGAGGCCCCCCTGTACCAAGTGATGCCCCCTGTACCCAGTGATGCCCCCTGTACCCAGTAGATGTCCCCTGTAGCCAGTTGATGCCCCCTGTAGCCAGTGATGCCCCTCTTGTAGCCAGTGATGCCCCTCTTGTAGCCAGTAGATGCCCCTGTAGCCGGTGATGCCCCTCTTGTAGCCAGTAATATGCCCCCTTGTAGCCAGTGATGCCCCCTGTAGCTAGGATGCCTCTCTGTAGCCAGTAGATGCCCCTGTAGCCAGTGATGCACCCTTGTAGCCAGTGATGCCCCCTGTACCAGTAGATGCCCCGCTGTAGCCAGTAGATGCTCCCCTGTAGCCAGTGATGCCCCCTGTAGCCAGTGATGCCCCCTTGTAGCCAATGATGCCCCCTGTAGCCAGTGATGCCCCCTGTAGCCAGTGATGCCCCCCCTGTAGCCAGTAGATGACCCCCTGTAGCCAGTAGATGCCCCCTGTAGCCAGTGATGCCCCTTTAGCCAGTAGATGCCCCCCCTGTAGCCATGATGCCCCCTGTAGCCAGTAGATGCCCCCCTGCAGCCAGTGATGCCCCCCTGTAGCCAGTAGATGCCCCTGTAGCCATTAGATGCCCCCCTGGTAGCCAGTGATGCCCCCTGTAGCCAGTAGATGCCCCTTGTAGCCAGTGATGCCCCTCTTATAGCCAGTGATGCCCCCCCCTTGAAGCCAGTGATGCCCCTCTGTAGCCAGTGATGCCCCCCTGTAGCCAGTGATGCCCCCCTTATAGCCAGTGATGCCCCTGTAGCTAATTATAAAATAACAAAAAAAGTACTCACCTCGGTCCGCGCGTCCTGGTCTGGAGCTGCTCAGCGGTGACGTCATCACGCCGCTTACGCTGCACGCAGCTCCCAGGGATCTCTTCGGCGGCAGAGCTGCCAGCCGAGGAGATCGAGCGTCGCAGGGGGCGCGGTGAAAGCTGTGCGCCCCTGTGTATGTATCGGCGCTCAGTGAGCGCCGATACATACAGGGGAGGAGGCAGGACGGTAACGATCCGTCCCGCCTCCTCCTTGTACCAGCAGCTGCTGGCTCTGCGTGACTGTTATAAAACAGTCGCGCAGAGTCAGGGGCGATCGTCCAGGCGGGCAGGGCGGCGCCCCCCTCGGGTGAGCGGAGCCTCGGTGCCCCGGGCGATCGCCCGCCTCGCCCGCCCCTAGGAACGGCCCTGAATAGAATGACAGCACCTGGGATTGAACACTTGCTCAGCAGTAAGTGTATATGATAAGTACAGAGGATGGGAGTAGAATGACAGCACCTGGGGTTGAACACTCGCTCAGCAGTGAGTGTGTGTGATTACTAAGGAGTCAAGGGACGGGGTAGAATGACAGCACCTGGGTTGAACACTCGCTCAGCAGTGAGTGTGTGTGACTACTAAGGAGTTCAGAGGACGGAAGTAGAATGACAGCACCTGGGGTTGAACACCCGATCAGTAGTGAGTGTGTGTGATTACTAAGGAGCACAGAGGACAGGAGTAGAATGACAGCACCTGGGGTTGAACACCCGATCAGCAGTGAGTGTGTGTGATTACTAGACAGGGAAGAGAATAACAGTAGCTGCATGAGAGCAGAGGTGATGTCTGAGCATGTGCGGCCAGGATTGAGGAGCTCTTGTCACTGGTTGTATCCCCTAGAGACGTGCTGTACACTATGGATCACTAAGGGAGCAGCTATATAAAAAATGGTGCAGAATTTTTAATAATAATGAATGGTGAAAATGTTTATTATTTAATTTGCTTCTCGCGTCAATTTTACTTCATGGTAAAACCCCTTTTAATACAGAGAGTCATTCAGCTCATTATGGAAATACCAGATAATCCCTCTGTTCCATCTGCAGGTATTCTACAGCACAACGCTTAGCACAAGAGAACTGGCGGACGTCACCGTCATAGCAGACAGCTTTTGTAATGCTATATTACTAGATTCTGTATTGTCCCAAGTCACTGCTTTGGAGTCCTTTGAGGATATCCAGGAGTATCTAGAATATCTACAGTACAGCCTAGCACCGGTAAGATAAAACTGTGGGATCAGATGCAAGTTTTTGTAATATTTTGCAAATTTTTATATATTTTTTTCCTGTCATTGACTAAATATATCAGGGACTGTTCTTTATAGGGAATGTGTCATCAAAATGACTTATTGTTTAACTCATGTTTTTTATGTTAAACACTTTTTTAAGAATTTTTGGTTATATTTTTATTTAATTTTCCATATCACTTTCAATATTTTTTTAATATTTCTTAAGTTCTGTAGTTTTCACTTTGGCCACTAAGCCTAATCATAGTCTGACACTTCCTGTTCTGTACAGAAAGATTCCCAGTTGTCTGCTCATTATCAGCACAAGCTGAAAGGAGGGTCAAACTGAAAGGAGACACCAGTGTGAATAGATAACACAGGATCCACCAGACACAAGTGGAGATGTCACAGTTCACCCTTTCACCTCCCTGCACACTGACTTCTTCCCAGGTCACAGAGCCTAGAAAACTCTCCTATAGAAGTGAATGGGACTGAGTCAGTCTTAAGACTCCTATTAGCATGAAGCTCCTGTAAAGCATCTCTCTGACTGCTGTTAAAGCAGTGCAAACAAGGCCTAGTGGCCAAAGGGAAAAATGCAGGACTTAAGAATCATTAAAATATATTGAAAGTGATCTGAAAAATTAAAAAAAAACAACCAAAAATTCGTAAAAAATGTGTTTAACATAAAAATGTTACATAAACAATTAGTCATTTTTTGATGGCACATTCTCTTTAAGGTATAGAAATACAGAAATCTTGTCAAATATAATCCAGAATAAGGACTGCTTATTATTGTTATAACTTTGCTCTTTCATAGAACTCAAAAGCAAGTGGACAATGTAACGTTTAGCTAACTATCTTGATCCCTTGTATACCCCATCGATGTATGTGTATATAGCATACATTTGTTAATGTATTGTAGATGCCAACCTCAGATCTGGCTTGGTGTAGTGATGAAAGATATTTAGGCCAACTAAGTGGAGAAACCCAGCAAGGAATCATCAGCAGTGTCCTCCAAGTTCTGAAGAAGGAATGGTCACTGACCAATATGACCCAGTGGATGACGACATTTGATTATCTTCTGGAGAATTTCCCAGAGTCCTTCAATGAAACTCATTTTGCAAGCATCACCCTCAATATGACCTGTGAAAGCTACCGAGAACTGTAAGTAAATCTAAATTTGAGGAGCCTAAGGAAACATCTATGGATGTAGTGAAGTTTAAAAGGGCTTTCTCACCATGCAGCCAGCTTCAGCCTCACACTTCCTGGTCAGACTGTGGATGGTTCTATGGCAGTGATTGGCATATCACCTCTGCTATTTCTTTTACAGTGATATAAGTGCAGGAGGTTTATAATCTGTAGTGTACAAGGCTACAGAGCTCTAGGGGTTAAATCTTGTCATTAATTAAGATAAACAAGCTCCTGTGCTAGAGATAAGACTATAAGCTCTGTTGTTCCTAGCTATTCCTGTTACACTGACATAAGTGCAGGAGGTTTATAATCTGTAGTATACAAGGCTACAGAGCTCTAGGAGTTAAAACTTGTTATTAATTAGGATAAGCAAGCTCCTGTGCTAGAGATAAAACTATCAGCTCTGCTGTTCCTAGCTATTCCTGTTACACTGACATAAGTGCAGGAGGTTTATAATCTGTAGTGTACAAGGCGACAGAGCTTTAGGGGTTAAAATTTGTCATTAATTAAGATAAACAAGATCTTGTGCTAGAGATAAGACTCTATCAGCTCTGCTGTTCCTGTTACACTGACATAAGTGCAGGAGGTTTATAATCTGTAGTGTACAATACTACAGAGCTCTAGGGGTTAAAACTTGTCATTAATTAGGATAAACAAGCTCATGTGCTAGAGATAAGACTATATCAGCTCTGCTGTTCCTAGCTATTCCTGTTACACTGACATAAGTGCAGGAGGTTTATAATCTGTAGTATACAAGGCTACAGAGCACTAGGGGTTAAAACTTGTTATTAATTAGGATAAGCAGGCTCCTGTGCTAGAGATAAAACTATCAGCTCTACTGTTCCTAGCTATTCCTGTTATACTTACATAAGTGCAGGAGGTTTATAATCTGTAGTATACAAGTTTACAGAGCTTTAGCGGTTAAAACTTGTCATTAATTAGGATAAACAAGCTCTTGTGCTAGAGATAAGACTCTATCAGCTCTGCTGTTCCTAGCTATTTCTGCTGCACTGACATAAGTGCAGGAGGTTTATAATCTGTAGTTTACAAAGCTACAGAGCTCTAAAGAGTGAAAGCTTCTCATTTAGCTAGGTAAATCAACTCTGTTACTGGAGATAAAAGGAAGTGACTCACCATGAACGGACTGACTGACAGCAGCTTTAAAACCAACTGGCATGGCTGTATTAATTAAATTTTAGCAAACCCAAGACTCGTCTGTGCCTCCGAGTTCCTTCTACTCATAAAATAGCCTAATATTTCCAATATTGCGTCAGACTTCAAAAGTCTTCAAAAGTTTTCCGCTTATTTATTGCAGCCCAAATATTATAATAATAAAATCCATTATGTACTTGCAATCAGTAGTCCGTCAATGAGCTGCTGACAAAGTAACTTTTTATGATAAGTCCAAACATGGGAGGATAGAGCAGTCGAGCAGGTGGACAGTCAGACACCTGTGCGACGTTTCGAAGGTCCACACCTTCTTTCTCAAGCAAGCTTTAATCAATCAGATAAAAGGCAGAGGTGCCGACCTGTGGGGACATCACACCCTGCTATAAGATAAGACAAAGAGCAGAGAGAGAAGAGGAGAACAGGACGGCAACCAAAGAAACCTGTGTGCTCTAAGAGGAGATAAAATCTTCGTTATTTCCTAAACAAAGCAAAATCTAAAAAGCAATGTTCATTTACCTTTTCCTCCATGTTAAATGCTAATCGTTGGGGTGAGAAAACCTTCCTAAACTTTACCTTGATGTTACTACTTTTCTTGTTATATTCTCGTATCTCAAACCAAAGGCCAGTGAAAGCAGTGTAAAGGTTGAGGTAATCAAGGTGATATCATGGTGCGTGATCTGTTATGCTTAGTTTTGCTACAACTGTACTTTATAAGTCATTTTGGGATGTTTTTGTTATATACTAGAATACAGGCACTGGATCAAGTCTATCCGAGGCTCAGCAAAGCACAGAGGAACTATGTCTATCAATACGCCGAATCATACCTCACGCAACAAGTCCTCATCACAGGTATGTCTAGTCGTAACTGTGGACTAGGGCAATGATAAATGTCTTTTTAGATTTAGCTTTATAGAATAAAATTTTCAAACTGCCTAATTTTGCAATTAGATTAGGGTTAGGCTATGTCTACACAGCTAATGTTAAAATATCATTGAAAATTCGACAGTATTTTAACATTGCTGTATCGGCAGCCCAGTTCATTGATTGTACGGGAATCCGCCGGAAGACAGAACATGTACATCATTTATCCCATATGCTGAACACCGTAGAAGAAAAAAAATTCCAAACGCCAACATTGCGGTTTTTTGGTCATTTCACATCCCCTAAAAGTTGGAATAAATTTAATCAAGAAAGTCGAATGTATTCCAAGCTAGTAGTAAAAAGTCCACTTTAACCCCTCAAAAAATGCCCCTCAATTCTGTAGGTGTTAGTGCAAAAAAGATATTGGTTGCAGAAAATGCCGCCACCGCGCAAATTTCAAAAAAAGAAAAGGTTTGGAATTTTTTTACAATACCAAAACATAACGGAAACCGTTCATGTTTGGTATTGCCGGACGTGTATCAACCTGTAGAATACAGATAACACATTGTATTGACCGAAGATTGAACACTGTAAAAGCCAAACACCCGCAAACACAGCACAAGTACTTTTTTTTAAAATTTTGCCCCAATTGTTTGCGATTTCCCAGTGCAGGCAGTCCTCAGCTTACACCGTTCCAACTTACATCTGTCCCCAAGTTACAAGCGAAAACTTATGGGGAATGCTGGCACTTTTAGTTCCATGTTCCACAGCAGATAGTAGCTGTGGAACGACAAGTGCCAGCATGCCACAGCAGCACTTGAGGGGAAATCTTAGTAACGGGGCACAGACAGCAAAACAAATTTAAAAACCCTTCCCAGCACTATCCCAAACAAAAACAAAAAAAACTTTTGTGCTGGAATTACATTTAATAAATATACATGTTCCGACTTACATACAAATTCAACTTAAGAACAAACCTACAGTCAGGGGCGTAGCTGTAGGGGATGGAAAGGTAGCAGTCACTACCGGGCCCTGGCGTCTGTGGGGGCACAAAGGGCCCTCTATAACATAGGAAAGCACCAGTATTATAGGTGGTACATAGTTAGGTGGGGGCCCCACCATAGATTTTGCACTGGGGCCCAAGAGCTGTATGTTACGCCTCTGCCTACAGTCCCTATCCCATTCGTAACCCGTGCAGTGCTTGTATATGCTATGGTACGATGAATAACATCATTAGAAAGTACATCTTGTCCCGCAAAATGAAAGCCCTCATACGCCTATGTAGGTGAAAAAATAAAAAAGTTACGGTTTTGGGAAGGCAAGGAGGGAAAAAACAAAGAGCCACATTATTTTGACCATGGTGGGTTAAGGGGTTAATTAGTAAGAAAAAAAAAAACTGGTGATAAATTCATTGGGTGTTTCCAGGATTAAAAAACTAAATGGTTTTTCCAGGATTAGAATCTGAGTGAGGAAAGAAAGAAATTATTTGTAAACCTAAGAATTTTAATCCTATAAAATTTTACTTTTACTATAATTCTTTTTAAAAAATGTTTGGGTACATAGATCATATATAATCTGGAACATCATTACCCAGAAAACACTAGGGGAGTCTTTAGGGTTTTACTATCCCTTGTCACGGCGCGTGGCGCCACGGCTCGCCGCGGCCGTCCCCCTGCGCTTACGGGGTCCGGCGCGGGTGCCGCGGCTGCCTGCAGCCGTTGTCCTTCTGCTCTTGGCCGGGAAACCCCATACTCACCAGTCCCCGCTCCTGTGTCTGGCTCTGACAGCCGCTGCGCGCGTAACTGCTGCTTAAGGCGCGCGCACGACGGCTGGTCTGGATTTAAAGGGCCAGCGCACCGTTAATTGGTTATTGACGGCCGCTGGTCCTATATAAGGTATACGCCCCCAGCACTCTCTGCCAGCATGTTGGTGTGCGTTAGCAAGTCTTGAGAGTCTTCCAGTTCTGTCTGATTATCCGTGTACCAGTCTGTTCCGCTACGTTTCCTGACCTTGCCTGTTTGCCGCCTGCCCTGACCGTCTGCCAGTCTCTGACCACGAACCTCTGCCGCCTGCCCTGACCTCCTGCCTGTCCCCGACTACGCCTCCGGATTACGTTTCTGTACCACGCATTACCCCGGCCGCCAACGCAAGCAAGTCACGTCAGGGGTAGCGACCTGGTAGCCTCACGCCGCAGCAAGTCCATCCCGCTTTGCGGCGGGCTCTGGTGAATACCGGGGGCTACTTAGACTCCGCTCCCTGGCGTGGCTTACACCATCACCTGCGGTGGTCCAGCGAATCCACCAACTCGTTACATCCTTCAAACAAGACTCAACCCTCTTCTGGCCATAATCGGGGAACCTGCCCCGAAAAGGACGGCCCTGCAGAAACTGTTCTCTATCACACCCTATATCTGGCACCTATTCATGGCCATTCAGTTCTGTAGGATTGAGATAGGGGCAGTAATGTTCTAAAAAGACAACAAAATGCTACACCTGTAAACATGCACTTTTTGTCCATATGTGGCTCCTATTTTATATTTAGGTCGAAAGTGTCTTATTCTAGATTTATACCAACCAAAAAGAACCCCTCAGATGCGTTTTGTCTCAATTTCAGAGACTTTTCAATGGGGTAATATTAGTCACAGACAAAAATAGCCCACAGTAATGCCAAACATTTAGGTTAAGCACAACATAGACAAGGATTAACACATATTATCTGATGCATATAGCTGATTTCAATTGGCCAGTTTGCCTAGAAGAGAAGATGTCTATACGGAGAGTTGATTTTACTCCACCCGATGGAAAGGTAGATGTGCCATCAGTTATTGCAGGGCCGTCCTTTTCGGGGTGGTGTCCCCGATCTGGGCCAGAAGAGCACTGAGTGTTGTTTGAGGGATAGTAAGACCCTAGAGACTCCCCTAGTATTTTCTGGGTAATGATGTTCCAGGTTATATATTATTTCTACACCCAAAATTTTTTAGGTTAAGCACAACATAGACAAGGATTAATACATATTACCTGATGCATATAGCTGATGTCAATTGGCCAGTTTGTCTAGAAGAGAAGATGTCTATACAGAGAGTTGGTTTTACTCCACCCAATTGAAAGGTAGATGTGAGAACAGTTTTTGCAGGGCCGTCCTTTTCGGGGCGGTGTCTCCGATCAGAGCCAGAAGAGAATTGAGCCTTGTTTGAGGGATAGTAAGACCCTAGAGACGCCCATAGTATTTTTTGGGTAATGATGTTCCAGGTTACATATCATTTGTGTACCCAAAATTTAAAAAAAGAATTCTAGCAAAAGTAAAATTTTAGAGGATTGGATTTCTTGGGTTTGGGATTAGAAAAACATGGCTAAATTCCTCTAGAAACAGCACCACATCTGTGCGTAGTTTGCGCCTGGTATCACTGAAGTGAATGGGGCTGGATTCCCATAAGACATACAGTCGGGTGACAGGGGTGGCACTGTTTTTGGAAGAATGAAGCCATGATGTTGTAGTATGATGTGATACCATTCACATTGTTAAAGTTTGGTTTATGGTTTATTTATTTCATTTTAAGGATTCACTTGTGCACAGGACGCAAAGGACACTTTCAAATGGATCACATTAAATTTCGGAAAATATTACACCGAAGCCAAGATCACTGAGCTCATTGACTTGTATCCAGATCTTGATATAGTAAGTAAGACCGCGGCATCATTATGTTTGTAGTCTGCGTTTTCTAAAAAATGTGTATTTTCTTAAAACTCTCTAAATTCACACAAATGATCATGCATGATGCAAATGATGGGGTGCGAGCCAGTCCTGGTTCTGTGGAGTCACATGTGGTAGAACATGACCCTTATCCACCAATTAGACTTTACACCTCCTCAGGAAGTGGAGTCACAGATGGCATCATATGTAGCTGCTGTAATTTTCATAGGTCTGCCATAGTGACTGATGCATTTTAACCCCTTAAAGGGGTTGTCTCACTACATCGATTCATCCTACCTCAGTCCTGTTTACTGAGATTCATGAGAGATTGAACAGGTATGTAGCTATAGCGACCAGCGCCGGCAGCCTATCATGAGAGATTGAACAGGTCTGTAGCTATAGCAACCAGTGCTAGCAGCCTATCTTGAGAGATTGAACAGGTCTGTAGCTATAGCGACCAGTGCTGGCAGCCTATCATGAGAGATCAAACAGGTCTGTAGCTATAGCAACCAATGCTGGCAGCCTACCTTGAAAGATTGAACAGGTCTGTAGCTATAGCAACCAGTGCTGGCAGCCTATCGTGAGAGATTGAACAGGTCTGTAGCTATAGCAACCAGTGCTGGCAGCCTATCATGAGAGATTGAACAGGTCTGTAGCTATAGCAACTAGTGCTGACAGCCTATCAGGAGAGGGAAAACAGGTCTGTAACTATAGTGACCTGCGGAGCTGATGCAGCCCATACAAGAGGGGATATCTCAGAATATTTAGGACACTGTTAATGGACGCATATTGCAAAGTGACTTGTTTTTGCAAGATCTTTAACATAAAAAGCAGCGATCCTTGTAGTGAGACAACCCCTTTAAATTATTGATATCAATTATCATTTCAGTGATATTCTAATAGTCTTTTGACGGTGGGCGGATCGCGTTTCTCTGTTCTAGTGGGAGTCTGTGGCCCCCAGCTCCACAACTGTGCTAGGTACTGAGCCGTAGTTAACAGCTTCATTCCTAAAGCAGTCTCTATGCACAGCCGGGATCGGAGGTAGCCTCCAATCCCTGCCGTTTAACCCTTTGATTGCCATAATTCATGACCGTGGCATGATCGAAGAAGATTCTCCTGCTCCATTGGGTCATGCACTTTTTGTCCAGGATAATGGGTAATGATGTTCCAGGTTATATATCATTTCTACACCCAAAAATTTTTAGGTTAAGCACAGCATAGACAAGGATTAACACTTTATACCTTATGCATATAGCTGATTTCAATTGGCCAGTTTGCCTAGAAAGGAAGATGTTTCTATGGTGAGTTGGTTTCACTCCACCAGATGGAAAAGTAGATGTGCGAACAGTTTTTGCAGGGCCGTCCTTTTCGGGGTGGCGTCCCTGATCAGAGCCAGAAAAGGGCTGAGTCTTTTTTGAGGAATAGTAAGACCCTAGAGACTCCCCTAGTATTATCAGGGCCATATTTTCCATTGGGAATACTAGCATAACCTTGTCTCATTTTACAGGCTGTTCTCTTCCGAATGTTGAGCCCCACAGAGTTGGCAGAAATGTTACTTACAGAAGACATCCTGAATAATTACATCCTCGTGAAAACGGTTTTGGAATTGATAGAGCTACAAGATGTTACAGAATATGTGGTTGCATTTACAAAGCGAGCAGATGAGGTATTATATGATACACTTGATGCGATAACCTGACCTCTAAGAGCTGATCTCAAAGACTGTGTATAAGCAAGGGGATTGGGGGGTCTACAGAGTCAAACATCACTCCCTAGTCTTCCTATTCAGTGTCTTTCGGTAGCTGCCACTCGGAAGACTGACTATGACTACATTTGTTTTAATAGAGCTCTCTTTGACTTTAAAAGGTTTTTTTTTTAACATGCAGTTTCACAGCCACAGGCAGCTTTAGTATCACACCTCCTGTTCAGACAGTGGGGGGGGGGGGGTCTATAGCAGTAATTGATGCATCAGCTCTGCTTTTTCCAGCTATTCCTGTTACCCTGAGGAGTGCAAGAGATTTATAAAGTGTATTACACCAGACTGTGGGGCTCTAAAGAGTGTTTACTTAGCTAAATGAAAGGCTTTCAAAGTCCATTACTAGAGATAAGACACTGTTGGACGTGACTCACTGTGGTCGAACTGACTGACTGACGGCAGCTTAGAGCAATGAAAGATAAGAGAGAGGAGGGAGAAGTGGAGTACTTGTCCCTACTAGAAAGACTGACTATGACGACATTTGTTTTAATAGAGCTCCCATTGACTTTAAAAGGGTTTTCTCACCATGCAGTTTCATAGCCACAGGCAGCTTTAGAATCACACTTCCTGTTCAGACTGTGGGCGGGTCTATAGCAGTGCTTGACACATTAGCCCTCCTGTTCCTAGCTATTCCTGTTACCTTGACAACTGCAAGAGATTTACAAAGCATATTACACCAGGCTACAGGGCAGGGGCGTAGCTATAGGGGGTGCAGCGGTAGCAGTTGATACTGGGCCCTGCAGCCTAAGGGGGCCAAAAAGTCCTCCTGTCCTCCTGGTGGGTTGTAAATGCCTCATGGTAACTGGGGGGCCCCATTTCAATTTTTGCACTAGGGCCCAAGAGCTTGAAATTACACCTCTGCTGCAGGGCTCTAGAGAGTGTTTACTTAGCTAAATTAAAGGCTTTCAAAGTCCATTACTAGAGATAAGATTCTGTTGGAGGTGACTCACCATGGTCGAACTGACTGACTGACGGCAGCTTAGAGCAATGAGAGATAAGAGAGAGCAGGGAGAGGTGGATAGATTTTCATAAGCAGTGAACCTTTTGTGCTCTAAGAGGAGATAAAATCTTCTTTATCTCCTGACCAGGCAAAATGAACAAAACAACATATTTAGAAAAAGTCTTCAATTATTTGTCTACACTAGGAAGACTATGACTATATTTGTTTTAATAGAGCTCCCTTTGACCTTAAAAGGGTTGTCTCACCATACAGTTTCACAGCCATAGGCAGCTTTAGACTCACACTTCCTGATCAGACAGTCTATAGCAGTGATTGATACATCAGATTTGCTGTTCCTAGCTATTCCTGTTACCTTGACAAGTGCAAGAGATTTATAAAGTGTATTACACAGGCTGAAGAGCACTAAAGAGTGTTTACTTAGCTAAGTGAGAGGCTTTCAAAATCCATTACTAGAGATAAGACTCTGCCGGAGGTGACTCACCATGGTCGAACTGACTGACTGACGGCAGCTTAGAGCAATGAGAGATAAAAGAGAGCAGGGAGAAGTGGAGAGATGGTCATAAGCAGAGAACCTTGTGTGCTCTAAGAGGAGATAAAATCTTCTTTATCGCCTGACCAAGCAAAATCAACAAAACAATGTATTTAGAGAAAGTCTTCAATTATTTGTTCCTACTAGGAAGACTGACTATGACTACATTTGTTTTAATAGAGCTCCCTTTGACTTTAAAAGGGTTTCCTCATCATGCAGTTTCACAGCCACAGGCAGCTTTAGAATCACACTTCCTGTTTAGACTGTGGGCGGGTCTATAGCAGTGCTTGACACATTAGCCCTGCTGTTCCTAGCTATACCTGATACCTTGACAACTGCAAGAGATTTATAAAGCATATTACACAAGGCTACAGGGCAGGGGCGTAGCTATAGGGGGTGCAGCGGTAGCAGTCAATACTGGGCCCTGCAGCCTAAGGGGGACAAAAAGCCCTCCTGCCACATAAGAAGACACCAGTGTTGTAAATGCCGCATAGTAACTAGGGGGGCCCCATTTAAATTTTTGCACTAGGGCCCAAGAGCTTGAAGTTACGCCTCTGCTACAGGGCTCTAGAGAGTGTTTACTTAGCTAAATGAAAGGCTTTCAAAGTCCATTACTAGAGATAAGACTGTCGGAGGTGACTCACCATGGTCGAACTGACTGACTGACGGCAGCTTAGAGCAATGAGAGATAAGCGAGAGCAGGGAGAAGTGGAGAGATTTTTATAAGCAGAGAACCTTGTGTGCTCTAAGAGGAGATAAAAACTTCTTTATCTCCTGACCAGGCAAAATTAACAAAACAATGTATTTTGAAAAAGTCTTCAATTATTTGTCTCTACTAGGAAGACTGACTATGACTATATTTGTTTTAATAGAGCTCCCTTTAACTTTAAAAGGGTTTTCTCAGCATGCAGTTTCACAGCCACAGGCAGCTTTAGAATCACACTTCCTGTTCAGACTGTGGGCGAGTCTATAGCAGTGCTTGACACATTAGCCCTGCTGTTTCTAGCTATTCCTGTTACCCTGACAAGTGCAAGAGATTTATAAAGCGTATTACACCAAGCTCCAGGGCTCTAAAGAGTGTTTACCTAGCTAAATAAAAGGCTTTCAAAGTCCATTACTAGAGATAAGACTCTGCAGAAGGTGATTCACCATGGTCAAACTGACTGACTGATGGCAGCTTAGAGCAATGATAAAAGAGAGCAGGGAGAAGTGGGGAGAGACAAGGTTACAACCAGAGAAACTTATTTGCTCTTTAAGGATATAAAATCATCTTTATCTTCTGACCAAAGTAAAATCAATAACAGAATGTATTTAGAGAAAGTCTTCAATTATTTGTCTCTACTAGAAAGACTGACTATGACTACATTTGTGTTAATAGAGCTCCCTTTGACCCTAAAAGGGTTTTCTCACCATGCAGTTTCACAGCCACAGGCAGCTTTAGACTCACACTTCCTGGTCAGGCTGTGTGCGGGTCTATAGCAGTGATTGGCACATCAGCTCTGCTGCTCCTAGCTATTCCTGTTACCCTGACGACTGCAAGAGATTTATAAAGTGTATTACACCAGACTGCAGGGCTCTAAAGAGTGTTTACTTAGCTAAATGAGAGGCTTTGAAAGTACACTACTAGAGATAAGACTCTGTCGGAGGTGACTCACCATGGTTGAACTGACTGAAATTGGGGCAACCCTGGCTGTGGGGGTAATTCATTTCTTTAACATTTATTGCACTTTGCAGGCCAATATTTCAGTGCCAGCACTAACATCAGTGATGCAGACCCTGCTGGCTGCTCAGCTTCTTGAGAATCAACAGAATTTCTCTGCTTACACCACAAAAGACTGGACCATCTTGTTTGAGAATTATTTGTACTTCCTGCTTCCATATTTCAACCAAACTCTCCTCGAGCTCATCCCAGTCGACATCACTTGTTCTTCCTACCAGGCAATGTAAGTGTTTTATACTAGTAAGTTCTATCAATTAATATAAGGACTTCAGCAGATTTTTTGTCCCCTAAATTTCCATTAATAAAATGTAACCAATTTCTAAATTCTTAAAAAGATTTGAAGTAATGGTCTCTTGATCTCTTGAACTTTGTACTCAGTGCCGGTGTTAGTACCTAGAACTTTTTCTTTCCTCTTTTTCATGTACTAATGCATCTCAAAAAATTAGAATATCACTGAAAAGATAATTGATATCAATAATTTAAAGGGGTTGTCTCACTACAAGGATTGCTGCTTTATATGTTAAAGATCTTGCAAAAACAAGTCACTTTGCAATATGTGTCCATTAACAGTGTCCTGCCTATTCCTAGATATCCCCTCTTGTATGGGCTGCATCAGCTCCTTAGGTTGCTATAGCTACAGACCTGTTTGAATCCTCTCATGATAATGCGGGGCCAGCACTGGTTGCTATAGCTACAGACCTGTTTGATCTCTCATGATAGGCTGTCAGCACTGGTCGCTATAGCTACAGACCTCTTTGATCTCTCATGATAGGCTGTCAGCACTGGTCGCTATAGCTACAGACCTTTTACAACACTCATGATAGGCTGCCAGCACTGGTTGCTATAGCGATAGACCTGGTGGATCTCTCATGGTAGGCTGTCAGCACTGGTCGCTATAGCTACAGACCTCTTTGATCTCTCATGATAGGCTGCCAGCACTGGTCGCTATAGCTACAGACCTGTTCAATCTCTCAAGATAGGCTGCCAGCACTGGTTGCTATAGCGACAGACCTGTTCTATATCTCTAGTTATGCTGACAGCAGTGGTTGCTATAGCTACAGACCTGTTTGATCTCTCATGATAGGCTGCCAGCACTGGTCGCTATAGCTACAGACCTGTTCAATCTCTCAAGATAGGCTGCCAGCACTGGTTGCTATAGCTACAGACCTGTTCAATCTCTCATGATAGGCTACCAGCACTGGTCGCTATAGCTACATACCTGTTCAATCTCTCATGATAGGCTGGCGGCGCTGGTCGCTATAGCTACAGACCTGGCTTCTACAGCAACCTAGTAGAAGCCAGTAAACACGCCTCTGAATTCAAAATGAAACCAAGCACACAGGACTGAGGTGAGATGAATCAATGTAGTGAGACAACCCCTTTAAGTCAAATACAGGAACCTATATATTGTATTGTACTCATTACAGTATGAATTACAGGGTTTAATATAATATATTTGTTAGTCCTATAAAGAATACAAAGATAGTCCTGGAAAACCCCTTTAATTTTCAATGATATTATATTTTTTTTAGATGAACTAGTACAACAATTGCTGCACGTGCACATTTTCTCTCTACAACTGTGCTGTCTTGGCACTGGTGTAGAGTTGTGCTGTTAGTTCTGAAAGCATCAGATGTCTCCCAATGCTGCCCCTCCTCCCCTCTCACAGCATAAGTCTAAAGGAGAAGCTAAAACCCAGAGACTGCGGCTGCATCCCCTCCTCCTCCCCGCCTTCTTTTCTTTAGTTGCCATAACTAAAGGCAAACTTTTCAGTAATTGAGGAAGAACATTTATAGACAGAAAAAAGGCACAAAGGCTACTAGAAGGTAAAGGCAATAGAAAGTTCTAAATTTGGGGAAAGAAAGTATTGCTTTTTTGATTACTTAGAGGGTAGTTCTCACCATGCTGTTTCACAGAGCCTGCTCTTCACAGCCAGCTTCCTGTTCAGGTTATGGGCGGTTCTACAGCTTCAGGCTTCCTTTTCCTGCTCAGGCTGTGGGCGGTTCTACAGCTTCAGACTCCCTCTTCCTGTTCAGGCTGTGGGCAGTTCTACAGCTTCAGGCTCCCACTTCTTGTTCAGGCTGTGGGCGGTTCTAGAGCTACAGGCTCCCACTTCCTGTTCAGGTTGTGGGTGGTTCTACAGCTGCAGACTTCCCCTTCCTATTCTGGCTGTGAGTGGTTCTACAGCTTCAGGCTATTCCTAACAGTGTTCAGGCAGTGGGCGGTTCTACAGCTTCAGGCTCCCACTTCCTGTTCAGGCTGTGGACGCTTCTACAGCTTTAGGCTCCCAATTCCTGTTCAGGCTGTGGACAGTTCTACAGCTTCAGGCTTCCACTTTCTATTTAGGCTGTGGATGGTTCTACAGCTTCAGGCTTTCACTTCCTATTCTGGCTGTGAGTGGTTCTACAGCTTCAGGCTATTACTTACTGTTCAACTGTTGATATAGAGGTTATAAAGGTTATGCTGTGGGAATAGAAGGTTATATAGAAGGTTATCTATATTGCTATAGAGGTTATGAAGGTTATAAAAAAAGGTTATATTTATATTCCTATAGAGGTTATGAAGTTTATCCTGTGGGGATAGCGGGTCATATAGAAGGTTATCTATATTGATATAGAGGTTATAAAAGTTATTCTGTGGGATTAGGAGGTTATGAAAAATGTTACCTTATTGATATAGAGGTTCTAAAGATTATGCGGTGGGAATAGAAGGTTATATAGAACATTATCTACACTGATATAGAGGTTATAAAGGTTATGCTGTGGGAATAGGAGGTTATGTAGAAGGTTATCTATATTGATATAGACTGTTCAGACTGTGGGTAGTTCTACAGCTTCAGGCTCTTCCTAACTGTTCAGACTGTGGGCAGTTCTGCAGCTCCAGGTTCCCACTTCCTATTCAGGCTGTGGGTGGTTCTACAGCTCCAGGCTCCCACTCCCTGATCTGGTTGTGGGTGGTTCTAGAGCTTCAGGATATCACTTCCTATTTAGGCTGTGGGCGGTTCTTTAGCTTCTTGCTCCCACGTCCTGATCAGGCTGTGGGTAGTTCAACAGCTTCAGGCTCCCACTTCCTGTTCAGGCTATGGGCGGTTCTACGGCAGTGAATGACATTTCAGTACTGCCAGCCGAGCCTTTTAAAGGGACATTGATGACTGAGGGGTCTTAGTAGCAGGGCAGAAGGCTACAGAGATCTAAAGGGTTAACATTTGTCAGTTAAAAAGATATACGAGCAGTTGTGCTACTAATAAGACACAGCAGGGGGTGTCGTCACCATCCCGTCCACTGCTACAGCAGAGAGAGGAGGTCCGTAACCTTGGAAACCTTTAGTAAACAAGCAGAACTGCTATAGTTCTGAAAGGAAGCAAAATCAGAGCAGCAATGTATTTGGTAATAGTCTTCATTTACCTTTGCCTACATATTTTAAACTAATGAATATGGTGAGAAAATCCCTTTATCCCTTGAGATTTGAATGACTTCTTCTGTCACACTTAATTACACTCTTTCTTTTTAATAAAACAGACTGAAAGTTTTCTCCTCACGGTATATCTACTCATCATTGACCAGTCAGATAAGGAATGACATCTACACGGCCCTCATTCACAGATACATGGTCCAGCAGTCATCTGCTGCCGGTGAGTCCTAGAGGGTCAGACTGATAACTGTTTCTGTATTCTACAATGGGCTTTCCATATGTGCCCTATATAGATGCTGAGGGCCCTCTGGGACTAGAACATTATCTATATTGATATAGAGGTTATAAAGGTTATGCTGTGGGAATAGAAGGTTATATAGAAAATCATCTATATTGATATAGAGGTTATAAAGGTTATGTTGTGGGAATAGGGGGTTATGTAGGAGGTTATCTATATTGATATAGAGGTTATGAAGGTTATAAAAAAGGTTATATCTATATTGATATAGAGGTTATAAAGGTTATCCTGTGGGAATAGGGGGTTATGTAGAAGGTTATCTATATTGATATAGAGGTTATAAAGGTTATGTTGTGGGAATAGGGGGTTATGTAGAGGTTATCTATATTGATATAGAGGTTATAAAGGTTATGCTGTGGGAATAGGGAGTTATGAAGAAGGCTATTTATATTGTTTATAGAGTTAAAGGTTATGAAAAGGTTATATTTATTTGATATAGAGGTTATCTGTGGGGATGGGGTTAATAGAAGGTTATTATATTGACTAAAAGGTTATAAAAGTTTGTGGGATTAGGGGTTTTATGGAAATATACCTTATTGATATAGAGGTTCTAAAGATTATGCGGTGGGAATAGAAGGTTATATAGAACATTATCTACACTGATTTAGAGGTTATAAAGGTTATGATGTGGGAATAGAGGGTAATGTAGAAGAGTAGCTATATTGTTATAGAGGTTATAAAGGTTATGCTGTGGGAATAGGAGGTTATGTACGAGGTTATCTATATTGATATAGAGGTTATAAAGGTCATGCTGTAGGAATAGAAGGTTATATAGAACATTATCTATATTGATATAGAGGTTATAAAGATTATGTTGTGGAAATAGGGGGTAATGTAGAAGGTTAGCTATATTGTTATAGAGGTTATAAAGGTTATGTTGTGGGAATAGGGGGTAATGTAGAAGGTTAGCTATATTGTTATAGAGGTTATAAAGGTTATGTTGTGGGTATAGGGGATACTGTAGAAGGTTAGCTAGATTGTTATAGAGGTTATAAAGGTTATGCTGTGGGAACAGGAGGTTATGAAAAATTTTACCTATATTGATAAAGAGGTTATAAAGGTTATGCTGTGGGAATAGGAGGTTATGTAGAAGGTTATCTACATTTATATAGAGGTTTATTCTAAAGGTTTTGTTGTGGGAATAGGAGGTTATGTAGAAGATTATCTATATTGATATGGGAGGTTTAAAGTTATCTGTGGGTTGGGGTTAGAAAAATGTTACTTATTGTATGAGTTTAAAGGTTTCATGGAGAATAGAAGGTTATGAAGAAGGCTATTTATATTGATATAGAGGTTATAAAGGTTATGAAAAAGGTTATATCTATATTGATATAGAGGTTATAAAGTTTATCCTGTGGGGATAGCGGGTTATATAGAAGGTTATCTATATTGATATAGAGGTTATAAAGGTTATGCTGTGGGAATAGGAGGTTATGTAGAAGGTTATCTATATGATTAGGGTTATAGGTTATGCTGTGGGAATAGGAGGTTATGTAGAAGGTTATCTATATTGATATAGAGGTCATACTGTAAAGGTTATGTTGTGGGAATAGGGGATTATGTAGGAGGTTATCTATATGGATGTAGAGGTTATAAAGTTTATCTAGAATAAGCTAAGGATCATTTATTTTTAAGAGCAGAAAATATATACTGAACACCTAATATTTAATATCGTCCTATTCACAGATATTGTGTGTGATGCAGGGGATCTTCTAACCTGGGTGAAACTCAACTTTTATACCTTTATACGAGAATCAACGTTCGAAGATCTTTTGTTGTTCAATAAGAATCTTACAAAGGTAAAAAGAAAAAAATAAAGAGAGTCCCTTCCCCACCTGAGAGATCCGGAGCCCTGCAGCTCTACTGTACAGGACTTGGAGTACATAGAGATGTAGGGTCATCTAAGCTCAGTTCAGTAGAACAGTGATGGGTCCAAGTATTAGGTCTCTAGCATGGCCTTATTACAGACGTCCAAAGCAGGTCCTATTCCAGCTTTGTGAAACTTCTGGATCATATGTTTGTGTTTAAAAAAAAATAAAAAATCATATAAATCATTCACATATCCTATTGATGTGTTCTGCTTGACAGGTAGAACATCCGGCGGATCTTTCCGCAAGCGAACTCGCTGACTTCACATTTTTGGCCGAGGACCTCCGAAACTCAACGTTATCTACTATTATCCTTGGCCAAATTCAATCATTTACAAGTTACGACATGCTCCTGGGGTATCTTACAAGTATCACGAATAATATGTGTCAGGTAAGAAGTTCCTTCCAATTTCCTAGTATTGCCCTGGATCACTAAATGTGGAGATATAAAGAAATTATAGGTTTAATTAAAGGGATTACTGGAAAATAGAAATTAAAGGGAAGGTGTCATCAAAAAATGACCTATTGTTTAACTCATGATTTTTATGTTAAATGCGTTTTTTAAGACATTTTTGTTATTTTTTTGTTATTTTTTATATCAGTATAATTTAAGAAAAGTCCTGAAATCCTGCAGTTTTCACTTTGGCCACTCGGCCTAATAATAGTCTGATATTTCCTGTTCTGTATAGATCACTTCTCTGCAGTCTCCTCATTATCAGCACAGACAGATTACACTGAACGGTGACACCAATGTGTATAGATAACACAGGATGCACCAGTCACAATAGACTAATGCCTCATGTTCTGCAGAGATCACTTCTCTGCAGTCTCCTCATTATCAGCACAGACAGATTACACTGAACGGTGACACCAATGTGTATAGATAACACAGGATCCACCACACAATAGACTAATGCCTCATGTTCTGTAGAGATAACTTCTCCGCAGTCTCCTCATTATCAGCACAGGAAGGATTACACCGAACGGTGACAACAATGTGTATAGATAACACAGGATCCACTAGTCACAGGAGACTAATGCCTCATGTTCTGCAGAGATCCCTTCTCCGCAGTCTCCTCATTATCAGCACAGGCAGATTACACTGAAAGGAGACACCAATGTGTATAGATAACACAGGATCCACCAGTCACAGTAGACTAATGCCTCATGTTCTGTAGAGATA
>JAODAL010009300.1:0-111749 GCA_025379985.1 Phyllomedusa bahiana | reverse complement strand
TTTTTGTAAACCCCAACCAGCAAAACAACGCTTAATTAACCCCTGGATGAAAATTGCCAATAGAATTGAGCCACCACAAACTATAGCTTTGTGGTGTTACAAGGGCGTATTTTTACGCCACAAAAAAAGAGATAAATTTAAAAACCCCTTTGCTTTGAATTAGGCTACCAAAAAAAAATATATATTTGGCGGAAAAAGGGGTTTATTTTTGTCAGCACCCACAAAAAAACCGTTTAATTAACCCCTGGAGTAAATTGCGCAATAGAATTGAGCAGCCAAAAAATAAAGGTATTTGTATTGTAAAAACGCGGGTTTCTTTAAATGAATACAACAGGAATGGCTTAGATCCCCGGATTTGAATGTTTTTGCAGTGAGTGGAGCCATGGATTTCAGACCCAAAACCCCCAAAAAAAATCAAAAATAAACATTCAGAAAACAGTCTCTGAGACAAGCTGAGAAAACCCCCACAAAATCGCTGTGAAAAAAATCATTTCTTCAAAAAAGGCTATCACCCGCGCAGCACCTTCCCTAATCATACAGTGGGGGTGTGAGCTCCCGCGGCCCGCTCGGTCTTATATAGTCGGTGACGTCCAGAATCCCGCCGGCTCTGATTGGCTTCATTCTGCACATGTCTGAGGCTATGCCTTCTTCCCTCCCAGAGTCTTTGCCCCATTAGCCCCATGTGCCGACCCCTTTTATCAATCAAAAGCAACTTTTTCCCCCCGAAAGTCCCCCAAATTTGACTTCGTTCCGAACCGAATTTTTCCTGAAATTCTAACGAATTCCACTTCGTTAGAATCGATTCGCCCATCTCTAATGATTGGTTACCCAGATCACTCTCAATATGTCCATGTCAAGAGTGTTTTACAGGCTAACTTAGAAATCTCAGTCAAAATTATATTTTTATGTTTTACTTACATATAAAAATAAAATCACTGGCAAAATCTAAAAAGATTTCTCCAGCTTAGAAAAGTGATGGGATATATTAGAGTATGTCATAATTTCCTAATTATCAGGTGTTCAACCTCTAGGACCAATCTTGATCCTGAGAATCAAGGAACTATTGATGTTGCCATCTGTGCAAAAAAATGTTTTGTCAGCATTGATCTACTAAAATCAGTGGACATTTGCCTAGAATAAGAACCTAGAAAGTACTGAAAATAAATAAGTAAGGACACACAATATATGATCCAAAGGCAAACAATCAAGAACCAAAACCAAAAAAACAAATGCCTAAACCAAACAAGAATAAATGCATCAACAAAAGTAAGTACATTTTATTGATTTAAATGCAATGAAACCATATAAAAAGCAGCACAGACATCAGACCAAAAAAAAAGTAGGTAAGCAGGACAAAAGTAAACTAAGAAATTAGGGTAGTAAAATGCACATTATATATACAATGGGTTTCAAAAATATTCAAACCTCTTGAACTGTTCCTCCTTTGTAAGGGTAAGTGCACACAGCGTTTTTCAATACATTTTTTGTTCCGAAACACGTATTGAAAAACGCTGCATAAAACGTATCCAGACACGTACTCAAAGTGTGGTATGTGTTTGGATACTTTTTCTGTGCAGCAGAGATGCACGTTATAGTTTTAAATAGGATTTGTGATGCATAAAACGGATCAAGAATTGATATGTAAATTATTTGATCGGATCTGTTAACCCCTTAAGGACCCGGCGTTTTTTTTTGGTGACCCGGTCGTTTTTACCGCCGCGCCGTCTGAAAGCCCTAACGTCGTTATTTTTCCACCTATATAGACACATGAGGGCTTTTATTTTGCGGGACAAGATGTACTTTCTAATGGTGTTATTCACTATACTATAGAATATACTGGGAAACCGCAAAAAAATTCTAAGTGGGACAAATTGTGAAAAAAAATGTATTTTCGCCATGTTTGCGGGGGTTTTGCTTTTACGCCGTTCAATCTTCGGTAAATATAATGTGTTATCTGTATTCTTCAGGTTGTTACGCATCCGGCAATACCAAACATGTAGGGTTTCCGTTATGATTTGGTACCGTAAAAAAATTCCAACCATTTTCTATTTTTGAAATTTGCGCTACGGCGCCATTGTGAGCGTCCAATAACTATTTTGTACTAACACCTACGGACGTCAGTGAGTGGGCATTTTTTGCGGGCTGTAGTGTAATTTTTATCGCTAGCAGTTTGGAATGCATGCGACTTTTTTGATCATTTTTATTCCTTTTTTTTGAGTGACGTAAAATGACCAAAAAACGCAATTTTGGCGTTTTGGAATTTTTTTTTCTTCTACGGTGTTCAGCGTACAGGATAAATGATGTTATATTTTTATAGATCGGACTTTTTCGGACGCGGCGATACCAAATATGTGTAACTTTTTTATTATTTTAATGATTTTATTTGTAAAAGGGGGAAAGGGGGGTGATTTGAACTTTTAATACTTTTTTTTGTACTTTAAAACTTTATTATTTTTTTTTTTACTGTAACATTGAGGCCACCTGTGGTACTTGACCACAAGGTGGCGCGATTGTTAATACAACCTAATGCATTGCATAGGCAATGCATTAGGGTGTACAAAGATGGCGGTTTCCAGACTTCCTGTCTGCGGACGGAAGTGGGGCAAACCGGCCAAGGTAAGTGACGGGAGCCTTCCCAAGGCTCCCCACCACAATGCCCGGTGATCAGATCGGCGCAGCATAGCTGCGCTTATGCCGATCACCGCACCGATCGGTGCGCGGCACCGATCGGCGTTAATTCAGACGCCGCGGCCATCTTTGCCGCGGCGCCTGATGGGTAAAACAGCACCAGCGGGCGGAGCCACCGCCGGCGCTGTTACTGCCCGGGTGTTAGCGGCGATTTGCCGCTAACACCGGGCGGCTGTGCGGGGGGTCGCGGAGCGATCCCCCTGCAAAGCCCCTTAGCGGCCCTGGGACGTACTCATACGCCCAAGGTCGTTAAGGGGTTAAACGTGTCCGAAAGACTATGTAAGACACGTATCGTCTGAATGTATGTGTTGTACATTGAAATCAATGTAAAGCACACTGAGCATTGTTAAATACGTGTTTGGGTCCAAAAAACGTACCCAAACATGTATTTAATAAACGCCGTGTGAACATTCCCTAAATTTTACAGCCACAAACTTAAATGTATTTTATTAATATTGTATGTGATGGAGCAACACAAAGTAGCAAATATTTGTGAATGTAAAAAAAAATTCTTTTCCACTTTTTTTTGCAGATTAAAAAACTGGAAATGTCTGGGAAAAATTTTTTACTCTCTGTACTCTGATCCCCCTAAATAAAATCCAGTCTGACCACTTGCCTTTAGAGGTCACCTAATTAGTAAATAGAGTAAAATGTATGAAATTTGTTCCATATAACTCAGCTTTTTTTGGGTAAAGGGGCCTCGGAGGTTTGTTGAGAACTTGGGGCAAAGTGTTTACAGGTTATTTTTAAAAAATAGCCCAGCTCTGATATTTACGAGTACTGTTTAACCACATCCGTAAAAGGGCACAATACAAACCACAAGAAATAGCCAAAACCTAACTGACAGCCCAACAAAAAAGCACAAATTAGAAAAGCAGCCAATAGACCCGGGTCACGTGGGGACGCAGATGAAGGGGACCCCTACCCTAGCCCTGCTTACCCTCCCTAAGCGGGAAAAACCCGCCCCAAAAAAGGGATAAACCCTCACTCGAACTTTTTCCCAAACGTCCCTTTGTAAAACGTCCCCAAACAACGAAACAAAGTAGAAAAAAAAGGGAACAGAAGCCAAAGAACAAAAAAAAAAGTATCGTACGGGGCCAGTTAAAAGCCGGAGATCAAAGTACCAAAGGAAACAGAACGGGAGGAAACCGAAAGAACACCCAAAACCCGAGAACCAGCAAACGACACGCAAGCAAGCAGCAAGGACACAAAAAAACAATCACCAAAAAGAAGGGGCAGCGGGAAAGAGGTTTAAAATTTCCCCCCCACCAGGGATTGCCAAGGGCTTAACCCAAAGCACCTATCCGCATCCTGGCTGATCGCAATTAAACCTTAGGGCCAGTAGATCCTGACACAGGATCCACAGCTGGGTGGGAGAATTTTTCCACACAACGCCTTTTGGGGGGAACCCCCAAATTGGAAGAAGGTGCCTGGTTAGATAACCCAAAATTGAACATTTGGCCTGAGTCCCAAAATGCTATGTTGAAGGAAACCCAAAACCTGCACATCCCCTCAACACCCTTCCCACCCTAACATGGATTGGCAGCATTATACTGTGGGATCGGGTGCTTCAGCAGGGATGGGAATGACAGACTTGTGGGGGGATAATAGCAAATAGAGGGCAGGAGGGGAAAAACCCTGTTAAAGGGTTTGTTGCAATTTTTTTTTTTTTTGCAAAAAGGGGTTTTTGGTTTTTTTCTTTCTTTTTTTTCCCATTTTGCTGAAAACTTTAATTGTGACCTAAAAAAAAAAAGTTATCGCTTCATGTTGTAAGAGCACTGCCCCCCTTCAGAAGACCCCGTCTGTGTGAATTGCACGACAAAAAGGCAGCTGCCAAAAAATAAATCTGTGGGTAAAACTTGAAACGATTCATTTTAACTTATGAACCCCCCTGCTGTGAGCTCACAGCTCTATTGTCTGCGGGGAGCGGAACCATATTGTACCAGGGGGGGCACTCTAAATTTCCACCCCTCTGTGCTCCAGCAAGGCGCCAGAGAAGAGGCTTGACAATGTGCGATTTTCCTCTTCCTAAAAAAGTGATTGTCTTTTGTCACTACGATGTTGACAATTCAAGATTTTTTCGCTAATTTTAGTTCTTTCGCTTCTGACTAAAAAATGCTTTTTTTAAGGATTTTTGCCTAAAATCCTTTTTATTTACAGATTTTGACACAAAAAAATTTTCCCCCTTTCTGACCAAAAAAAATTTTTTTTTTTAGGATTTTGGGCTAAAATTTTTTGATTTTGTTGTTAAAAAAAGTACTCTCACTTCTGATCTAAAAATTTTCGATTTTTTTAAAAACGATTTTGACGCCAGCCCCTTTCCGGGGGGTTTTTGGGGTGGCCGGGGATTTCGACGCCAGACTCCGCCCCCCGGGGGGATTTAACGCCAACTCCGCCCGCGGGGGGAAATTTAAAACCGAAAGGCTCCCCCGGGGGGCGGATTTCGACAAGCCCCGCGGGCCCATTTTTCGACCCCCGTCTTTCCCCCCAAAAGTTTTCCCTTTATCCCCCCTTCGAACACGCTCCCCTCTGACACACGTTTTCCTTTTATTTTCCTCCTGTCTAAAATCTTTCCCCTTACCCCCCCTTTTCCTCTTTATTTCCCCCTGTAAAACAGTCTCCCTCGAACACCTCGTTCCTCTTTATTTCCCCTGTCATACACGCTTCCCATTGCAACTTTGTTCCCTTTATTCCCCCTGTCTACATTCTTTCCCCCTCTGACAACGTTTTTCCTCTTATTTTCCCCTGTCGTCCCGCCCCCCCTCTGACCCACGGTTCCTTTTTATTTCCCTTTTCCCTAAGCGCCCCCTTGCACACCGTTCCTCTTTAGTTCCTCCTGTCATACATGTCGTCCCCCTTTGACACACGTCGTTCCTCTTAGTTTTTCGTCTACAGCCTTACCCCCTCTGACACAGTCTTTCCTCTTTAGTTCTCTGTCTAAAACGACCCCTCTACAAGTCGTTCCTCTTTATTCCCTCCTTCAACATTCACCCCTCTGACACACGTCTTCCCCTTTTAGTTCCCCCTGTCATAAGTGTACCCCTCTGCACAGTCGTTCCTCTTAGTTTTTTTTCTGTTACAGTTACCCTCTACAACGTCTTCCTTTTATTTCCCTCCTGTATACAGCTACCCTCTGACAACGTCTTCCTTTTAGTTCACCTGTCTACATGTGCCCCCCTTCTACACCCCGTGTTCCCTTTATTCCCCCTGTCTACAGTCGCCCCCTTGCCACGTGTTCCTCTTTTTTTCTTCCTTCTACAGTCCCCCTCTGACACCCTTTCTCTTTAGTTCCCCCGTCGTCAGTCGTTCCCCTCTGACACACGCTTCCCTTTAGTTCCCCTGTCATAAAAAGCTTCCCCTCTGCACACGTCGTTCCTCTTTATTCCCCCCTGTCTACATTCGTTCCCCCTGACCACGTCTTCCTCTTATTCCCCTGTATAAAATCTTCCCCTCGACACACTTCTTCCTCTTTATTCCCCCTTCACAGTCGTTCCCCTCTGACACACTCTTCCTCTTTAGTTCCCCTGTCTACGTCGCCCCCCTCTAAACACGTCGTTCCTCTTTAGTTCCTCCGTCTACAGTCGTCCCCTTGACCCCACGTCGTTCCTCTTTAGTTCCTCCTGTCATACCGTCGTACCCCTCTGAACCGTCGCCCTTTTTAGTTCCTCCTGTCATACCGCCGACCCCTCTACACACGTCGTTCCTCTTTGTTCCTCTGTCATACATTCTTTTCCCCTCTGACCACGTTCCTCTTTATTTTCCCCTGTCATACATTCGTCCCCTCTGACACACTCTTCCCTCTTTTTTTTTTCCCTCCTGTCAAACTGTGACCCCCTGAACACGTCGTTCCTTTTTGTTCTCCTGTCATACATTCGCCCCCCTCGACACAGTCGCCCTCTTTGTTCCTTCTGTCATACACGTCGTACCCATTGACACCGCGTTCCTTTTATTCCTCCTGTCATAATGTCGTACCCTCTGACACACTCTTCCCCTCTTTATTCCCCCTTCTACGTGTACCCCTGACACAGTGTTCCTCGTTATTTCCCCTCCTGTCAACAAGTCCTTTTCCCCTCTAAACCACTCTTCCTTTATTTCCCCCTGTCATACATGCGCCCCCATCAAACGCACGTCTTTCCCCCTGTATACATGTCGCACCCACTGCAAACCGTCTTTCCCCTCGTTATTTTTTCCCTTCATACTTGTTTTCCCCCATCTGACACCCCGGTTCCTCTTTAGTTCCCTCCTGTCATACACTCGACCCATCTGACACCGTCTTTCCCTTTTTAGTTCCCCCTGTCTACACGTCGACCCCTCGAACACTCTTTCCCTCGTTAGTTTTTCCCTGTGTACACGTCTTTCCCCCCTTGCATACGTCGTTCCTCTTTATTCCCCTTTCATACATGCGCACCCCGACACACTTCGTTCTTTTTAGTTCCCCCTTTCCCCGTACACCCCGTACCCATCACAAACGTCTTTCCCCTTTTTAGTTCCTCCTTCTACACTCTTTCCCCCTCGACACAGTGTTCCCTTTAGTTCCTCCGCCCATGTACGCGTTCCCCTCTACAACGTCTTTCCTCTTTTTTCCCTCCTTTTTTCATAAAAAGTCTTTCCCCCCTTGACAAACGTTTTCCCTCTTTATTCCCCTTCTACACGTCGTTCCCCTCGACACACCGTTTCCTTTTTTAGTTCCCCCTTTTGTACACGTCGTACCCACCCCTGACATAGCGTTCCTTTTAGTTCCTCCGTCATACAAGTCTTTTCCCCTCGACACACGTCTTTTCCTCTTTATTTCCCCTCCTGCATACTTTCGCAAAATCTGACACACTCTTCTCTTTAGTTCCTCCTGTCATACATGTCGTACCCCTCTACAACGTCGTTCCCGTTAGTTCTTCCTGTCATCATTTTCGCACCCATCTAAACCACAGTGTTTCCTCCTGTCAAAATGTCGTACCCCTCGACCACGTCGTTCCCCCTGTCATACATGTCGCCCCCTCTGACACACGTCGTTCCCCCCCATAAAAGTCGCACCCTCGACAAAATCTTCCTCGTTAGTTCTTCTTCATCATTCGCCCCTTTTCACAACTCTTTCCTTTTATTTTTTCCTCCTGTCATACATGTCTTCCCCTCCGCCCAAACGCTTTCCCTCTTTAGTTCCCCTGTCGTACACGCTTTCCCCCTTCGACTACCCGTTCCTTTTTAGTTCCTCCCTGCTTCCTCTTTCCCCTTTCTGACAACGTCTTCCTTTTATTCCTCCTGTCGTACATGCTTCCCCCCAAACACACGTCGCCTCTTTAGTTTCTCCTGCATACATGTCGTACCCATTGACAAAACGTGTTCCCTTTAGTTTTCCTGTCATACATTCGCACCCATCTGACACACGTATTTCCTCTTTTTTTCTCCTGTCTACTTGCTTCCCCTCGACAACCCGTTCTCATTATTTCCCTCCTTCGTACACATCTTCATGGGATATGTAGACGTGGCCACCTGGGGATACCTTGAGCGGGGAGCGACTTTTAACGGGGCTTCCCTTCGCTATCCATAGGAAAAGAGTAAGGGGATGTGCACACAATTTTGGGGATCTGTTTGGGGTCCAAAAAGCGCACCCAAAAATTAGCGTCTTTTTTATGCAAAACGCGCTAAGTGTTTGGGTGCATTTTGGCTGCAGCAATTGCACCCTTTAGTTTTTTAGGGCTCCTGCTGGTCTTTCGGACGAAAAAAATTGGAAAAAGACCCTTCCGGAACAATCGAAAAACGCAGTGAACGCTACGCCAATCACCCTGTGAAAGTCGATGCGGTTTCTAATAAAAAGCAATGTAAAAACACTGCTATTTTTTCGTACGTTTTGGGTTGTTTTGGGGGGCTGACAGACGATCCAAACCGTATTGAAAACTATGTTACACGGATCAAAAACACGTGTAAAAAAACCCTAAAATTAAACACATTTCACTCTGGGTTTTTCCTTTTTCAGTATGGATACCAAAAAGTCTGTATGGTGTCCTTGTCACCAACAAAATGGTGATTAATCCACCCCCCTCCTATCACACAGGGGGGGGGAGGCTTGTGAGGTCCCACCAGACCAGACCACATTCACAGCGTGCTGTAATACTGGGCTTTGTACATGACCAAATGTTTTTATCTTGGATGTGCTCCCTCTGGGGGCTAAGAGTGGAAACCTGAAAACTATTATCTTTTTTTTTATTTACCACAAATTTTTAAAGAAAAAAAAAAAATATGCGAAAAATTTAAACAAAAAAAAAACACACAAAATTTCACAATAAAAAAATAAAAAAAAATTTATGAAGATCCCTTTTTAAAGGGTGTGTGTATATTTCATTCCCCCCTATTGTGTTTTCTAGGTAGTCAAAAGACTACAACCCCCCATCTCCTCCTAAACCCTTTTTATTTCATTCCCCTATTTTGTTTTCATGGTAGTGTAAACTGTTTGGGAAACCCCCCGCTCTGTTTCAAATAAATTTTGGGTGTTTTATATGTTTAAAAAGCCTTTTAAAAACATTCCCCTTTTGCTATCTCGATAACCCCACCCCTTTCTTCCCGAAAGCAGTGACAATCAATAGACACTATATATTGGTGCCTTTTGTCTCAAGACCTCTTGGTCTGCCAACATTTTTAATTTTTCCCGCATTTCTTTAAATACAGCATTTTTGAAATTTATATTATGAAATTTTGACCGAAGTGGGCAGAAGGGGCAGAAAAAAATTGTAAGTAATTGAGTTTTCAAACCTACAGCTTAGTCACCATGCTTACTAAGCTATCTACTTGCTGCCCTTTTTCCCCCTTCCCCGCCCTTCAGCCTCCAAGCAACTCTGTTCACTTAGCTCCTCTCTCCTTCCCTCTCCCCTGACGCTCCCCCAAAACCCACTTACTCATTTAAACCACAAACCACACTTTTTTTATGGTGCAGAAAAAACACCCATCATATTCATCCTGAACCATCTCGGTCCTTTTCTTCTCCCGCTTCTCGTGCAGGGACACTCTCCCAACCCCCCGTCCACCTTCCTTTCCCTCTTATCCCACCTCCTCCTTTTCCTCCCCCAAAACCCTCTAACCTGCTTGCTATTTCCCGTCTCTTTTCCTTTCCGTTTAAATGGCTTTGTGAATGGGGCCCCATTCGCGGGAACAAACTCACGCTGTCCATACCTGTTCCTTTCTAACCCCCTCAATCTCCTAGCTCTCACAGAAACTTGGCTCCCGCAATCCACCTGTTCCCCCACCCCTCACCCCGGCGGCCTACACTTCACCCACACCCCCAGACCTGAGAAAAGCCGGGGGGGAGGTGTTGGCATATTCTCTCTCCACACGCACCCCAGGTTTTTTCCCCCCCGCACCCCCCTCACTTTCCCCCCCTTTGGGTTTTCCCCACCCCTCAACCTTTGGGGAATTTTCCCCGATCCGGTTGTGTACAGACCCCCCCGGGGTCACCCCCCCCCTTTTTTTGGATCAATTTGCTTCCTGGGGGACCTTCCTCTTATAAATACCCACTCCATATGGGTGATTTCAACATCCCCCCTTTACAACCCCATTCTCCTTTGCCTCTTTTCTTCTTTCACTAACCCCTTCCCTTGGCCTCTCCAACTTATAACCTCCAACTCACAAGGGTGGGAAATCTCTAATCTGGTCTTTTTCCCCTGCTCTATTTTAACTTTCAACTCCCTTTGGGCCCCTTTGACACAACTTTATTTCCCCCTTCACTTTTTTCTAACCCTTTACCTTCTCTGGACACACCACCCATCACCTTTCCGAAATCTCTTCTCAATAAACACTGAGGAACTTTTTGACACCTACGTCCTCACTGCCCCCAATCCCTCCTTTTCCTGTCCCGACCTGGCCATCAAACATTACAATGAAACTCTCACAACCCCCCTGGAAAATTGGGACCACTCAAAGCACCCCCAGAGTCAACCCCGCACCTTGGCACACACCTCAACTCCTTTCTGCAGCGCTGTTCCAGGTGTCGAGGCTTGGAGAAAATCAAAGCACCTGCAGACTTTCTCCACTAAAAATTCATGCTCAGGACTTACCACACTTCCCATCACTGCCCAAAAAAAAAAAAAATAAATTCACCTCCCCATCTCCACATTTAAAAAACAACCCAAACGTCGTTTGAACTTTCCCCCCCCTCCTCAGGCCCAAAACTCAGACCCCCCTCACTGACCCTTTTTGAAAACCTGGCCATCACTTCAAAAACAAAATTGACAGTATCCGGCATGAATCTTATACAAACACCAAGAGAATCCTCCTGTCCCCCCCCGCATTCCCCTAATTGGGGGTTTCCGGGCCTTTGACCCCCACAGATGAAGAAATGTCCAGGCTTCTCTGTTGCGCCCCCCCCCACCTGCTTACTGACCCATTTTCCCCCCCCCTTGTCCATCTTTTCTCCACATCCTCTCTCACCTCACACAATCGTAACCTCTCTCTCTCCCCTGGTTTTCTTCCCATCCTCCTTTAACACCTATTTTTAACCCCCTTACTGAAAAAGCCCTTCTGGGCCCGTCCTCGCAAAAAAACTACCGACCATCCCTCTAACCCCCTTCATCTCTAACTCCTGGGAAACTTTGGGCACTCTCGCCAATCCGCTATCTCTCTGCTAACTCTCTTCTTGCCCCCGCAATCAGTTTCCGACCCTCACTCCACGGAAACTGCTCAGCAAAAGTCTAATGACCCCTAAAGCAAAATCCCAGGGTAACTTTTCATTGCTGCTTCTTCTGGGTCTCCCCTGCGCATTTGACACTGTTGATCACCCCCTCCTCCTCAACATGCTCAGCGCCTCGGACCAGGGGCACTGCTCTCTTGGTTTCATCTTACCTGTCTGATCCTTTTTAGTGTCTCATTTTCTGGTTCTACCTCCTCTCCCTTCCCCTTTGGGGGGGAGTTCCCAGGGATGTTCTTGGTCCCTCCTCTTTTTATTGAAAAACACCCCCATTGGACAAACCACAGCAATTCGGCTTCCAGTACCTCTCCGCTGATGACACTCAAAAACACCTCCCCCCGAGAATCATTCTGCCCCCTACAAAACCCCTGCTGTCCCGTCCGTGTCTCTGACATCATGCCTCCCCCGATCTTAAACTAAACCTCACTAAAAATGAAATGCTAGTCATCCCCCCGTTACTAACCCCCCCCACCCTGCATCTCTCTGGTGTGTGTGGCACCACCATTTTCCCAGCAGCAGCCCGCTGTCCCTTGGGTATACTTTACCGGATTGCCTTTACCCCATTACCAATCCCTTTCCCCACCGTCACTGCCCCCTCAAAACATCTCCAAATCCTCCTTTTTTCACTGTGGAAACCCCAAACCCATTGCTGCTCTTATTCTTTTTCCTCTTGATACTGTAACTCCCGCTTATCGGGCTCCCTCTCTTAAACTCTCCCCTTGCAATCTGTCCGAATGCAGCACCGGGTTTCTTTCTTCCAGCCCTATACTGATGCTTCACCCTGTGTCATCCTGCAAAAGGCTACCCATTCTTACAGAATACAACACAAACTATCACTCTCACCTATAAAGCTCCCACAGTGGTGCACCCCCATACATCTCCTCCTCTCTTGTTCCACCCACCCGGGGGCCCCCGTCTGCTACTGACAAGACTTCAACCTCACTCATCCGAACCCTCCCCCTCCCCTCTACAAAATTTCGCACTATTGCACCCTTTTCTGGAAAAAGTTTCCCCTGTTCGGCAACTCCAACCCCGAGTTTTTAAAGGGGCTCTAAAACCCATCTTTTAGCAACCTATCAAGATCCCCAATTGTTTTAACCCCCCAAAAACTGTCACATATTGCACTTCCGCACTTTTGGGACCCAAGGGACTTATCTGATATAAAATGGTTGGATGGGAGGTTAATCCACTTTTTTTAACTCCCCATTTTTTTTAATAGGTTGGGCCATTGAAAAACCCAAACCTTGTAACCTTTGTTTTTCACCCAACACCTAATAGATTTTAAACTCTTGCGGCAGGCCCCACACCGCGTTTGATTTGTACGTAGCTTTTTATAATGTAATGTATGGTTTGTCTGTGCTTATTCCCTCTATATTGTAAAGTGCTGCGGAATATGTTGGCGCTATATAAATAAAGATTATTATTATTATTATTATTATTTGAAGTTGGGGCATAGGTTCACCTTTCAGCTGAACAGCGACCCTAAACATACAGCCAAAGCTACAATGAAATGGTTTAAATCACAACATATTTATGTGTTATAATGGCCCAAAGTCCAGACCTAAATCTCATTGAGAATCTGTGGCATAATTTGAAAATTGTGTTTGCAAATTTTCACCAACCAATCTGAGTGAGCCAGAGATATTGTGAAAAGAAGAATGGGCAAAATTCCAGCCTCTAGATGCGCAAAGCTATTAGAGACATACTCCAACAGATTTGTGGCTGTCATTACAGATAAAGGTGGTCCTACAAAGTATTGACTCAGGAGGATGAATGCATTTGCAGGCCACACTTGGCAGTTTTTTAATTTGCAAAAATCTGGAAAAGCGCGTATCATTTTCTTAACACTTCACAAATACTTGCTACTATGTGTTTCTCTATCACACTAAATATCAATAAAATACATTGAAGTTTATGGCTGTAACCTTTAACCCCTAACTGACAATGGACATATGCATGCATCCTGTTGTCAGTAAGGTCCTATGTAGCGGGCTTACTCAGTAAGTCTGCTGCATAGAAGTCGGGTGCTGGCTGCTAATTGCAACTGACATTCGCCGGTAACATCAGGGAACAGAGCTGGCTGCGGCCGTGGACTGGCTGTGGCGTCTTACTGAATGAGAATCGGTACTCCTCAAAGGTCCTCACTCCAATCGATACCCCAGTGGCGAGATTCCGTGGTGCTGATCTGTTAACATGGCAGTTGCAGTCTTAATGAAGGCTTCCATAGCTGCCATGTAAAGGGTTCTATTACTTTCTTTCCAATAGGACCTCCATCTTTGTACACCCGTCTGCATTATTTACATAATATTATGTATATGTGTATATGTATATACACACTTACATGAACCTGCTTGGTAATACCAAATAGACTACAATGCACAGCATTTAATTTTGCACGGTGTTCTTTTACTTGAGTGAAATGTCATATTCCTGATTGATAACTTCCACAATTTCTTGCCATGGAATCATTCTGAGGGCCACATATAGACAGTTAATTGAGATGTAATGAGTAAAACATCTGCCCCTTTTCTTCTGTCTGTTACAACATTTATTGAGGATAAGCAACTGGGAAAAGGGATGGAACTTAATTGGGTAAATTATCATGGTAATAACTGTGTAATTTAATTAGGAATATGTAACATTTTGTCAGGATGTAAGTAGTGATTAGTCACTGCATCATGATGAATTTTAAAGCAGAAGATTGTCAGTTTGACAATCATTTTTACACACAGTTGTGTTTAAACAAGAAAGCTCTAGGACATCTAGTAGTCTTGTTTTTGGAAGCAGATTGATATTTTAGGTGCAGACAGATGTCGCAGGAATTACTTGAACTGAACGCAACTAAGTTATCTTGACCTACATTTAAAAGGCATTGCAAGCTCTAAAAAACAAATATTCTTTGAAAGCACGACGTAGTTTAGAATTTAAAGAGGAACTACACAACTGCCTCCTCATTATAGCTCTGTGGACTCGGTATATGTAACTGATATTTTTCTTCCAGTCTATGGTGATTATTTGATTTTGGTACAATATGCGCTGACTTCTTAGTAAGGTTAATTTAATACACAACGCAGCAGTCAGCCTTCACAAACAGAGTTACAGTGTAAAGCATAGGGAAAACGCAGATTGCAAGTCCAAGATTGATTTCCAACTATCTCCAATTTCCAGCCACTGTTAGTGACTGCTGTTTAGTAGAAGTCTCAGAAGTGGATACACTTTATTTAGGGCATGTCTCCACGGCACGGTTTTGCGGCCGGTTTTTTCAGATGGTTTGCGGTTTTGCAAACCGTCTGAAAAACCAGCTGCAAACAAACACAATGGGCTTCTATGGAAAACCCGTGCAGCAGTCCCCACTGCACGGGTTTTCCGCTCGGCGGTTTTTCAAACTGCCGGCCACCCAAAAGACATTGTGCATGGACACTCTTCCATCTGGTTTTCAGACGGAATATGAGCATGTGAATGGGAAGGGGGAGGGCTTTTCTCCGCCCATCGCGCCCGTGGGGACGGCACACAAACCGGACAAATACAGGTCGGATAAACTGACCGGTATTTGTCCATTGCTGTGTAAACGGCTATTCCAAAGTAAGTTTGATTCATATTCCATCTAATGACACCCTCGGCAACCGCCTACTCTGCCTACCCCTTGTCTTAGCCATGCATTGACTACAGCTGTGCCCCCAATGGAGTGACATGTAGGATATGGAGTAGTTCTAAAATATTATTGATGACAGATATTTACTTTAATTTAGTTTGATCCTATTTGTCTTCGAACATGAATGGATAACTTGTGTTTCTTTCTATTTAAACTGAACAGCCACACTATTGTCCTGGTGATGACTATCATACCGAAAGCAGTAGGGGCTCTGACTTATCAGATATCTTGGAGGAAGATGAGGAGGAACTTTATTCAGAGATGCAACTAGAGGATGGAACCAGAAGGCGTGTCAGTGTTACTTCCCATAACACGCTTAAGGTAAGAGGACTGCGGATTAGTAAGCGGTTGGATTGAGTTTCCAGAGTCCGCATGATATATCATAACCTTAACTGTGAAGTCTGGAAATATGGCAGTTCATGATAGGTGATCTCCATAAGTAGGCAACTTAGTGTTGTTTCTTGGACACTTCATGTTCTTTTAATTTTTCGACAGGTAAAAGGTAATTGTTGCACAGAAAACTATCTTTCTTGGCACAAATGCACAATAAAAAATATGCAAGATGTCTGACTGGCTCTATAAAATTGTGGCTCCAGTTATAACAAAATCTTCCTCAAATGGTATAAGCAAACACAAAACACCTTGTACTATATCTCATTAAAAAAAGGGCTTCCTGATTTTTTTATGGGTCTCCCCTGCTCCCTCTTCCTGCTTTATTATCTGTTTGTTTAGTCATAAAACAAGGAGGAGATTAGCTTACTGTTCTATGGAGAACACAGGTTACAGCTACCCATAGAAGTCTATTGAGAGGAAAGGGGGAGGAAGAGAGGCAGAGACACACACAGATATGATGCTGGCTCTGTAGTAAATGTTTTCTCTTAGGTACACTGCTCCTTACTGCTTTCTGATATCTTCCATACTGATGCTTGTGTGTATTAGTCTCTTACTTTTACTTCCTGCCCATAGACTTCAATGCAAATCTGTAAGATGAAGCTGAAGTGCAAGATAATTTTCTTAGTGATTTATGACACACAGATAAGAAAGCAGGAGGGGGAAATAAAGTCACGCTGAAAAGTAAAGTAGGAAGCATTTTTTTTAGTAGAATATATTACTATGTTTCTTATTTTTGCTTGAAGTTTTGGTTTATTAAAAGTTACATAAAATTTGGTGGTACACTTTTAATGTCATGACCAGAATAGTCACATCAAAAAAGAAAACAGTGTCTCTAACCACTACAACATTGTTTAATATCATTGGCCAAGGGAGCTGCTGTTTTGAATGAAGAAGGAACCAAAGATGTGAGCATGATGACAGCTTGTCTCATCCTGTTTGCCTGGAAACATGTGTTGCATCAGTTTATGGAGTAAATTGTTGGAACTATTTGAACTGCAGCATTGTGCAGATGCCCGTTTTAAACTTTAAACTTTAGCGACTCTTTCAAGTATAAACAAATTATAAATGACCAATATAAATGCAGTCATTTTCTTTTTCCAAATAACATATCATATAGTTATTTTCTAAGCACAAAAATGAACAGTAAGCTTTTTGTGTATGAATACGCACCGAAGTGTAAAACAGGGCTGGTCTGCAGCCAGTCTAAGCTTTATGAAGGTGAGTTAAATGCACTTTATGTGCAACATATGGTGTTTCGGTACAGTACCATATTATGGAGATATACCATCCTACCAGCAATGCTTTTAGGACAGAATAGCATTGTGCTCTGATAACCAATGGAGCATTTTTTCTGTTGGATTCATACAGAATCTTTCAAAATAAATATGAATGTCCTCATATGAAATGAAATACTGTTGTACAGTAAAGGCTATACACCTCATATAGGTTTCCTAGAAATAGAATAATGTGACCTAGTGGGTCCTCTTTGATATAATCATATCCCACATTGGACCCCTAGGTCACATTCTTCCACTTGAAGGAGTTTTCTCATGAGAACGATTAGTTTTTAACATGTAGGGATAAATGAAGACTATTACCAAATACATTGCTGTGTTGATTTTGCTTTGTTAAGGAGATAAAGAATATTTTACAAGTTTCTCTAGGTTATCAACACCCTTTTCTTACTCTCTCTTATTCAATTGATCCAAGTTGCCCTCAGTCAGACAGTCTGACCATGGTGAGTCACTCCCTACTGTGTCTTACCTTAAGCACAGAAGCTGTATTTACCTAAGTTAATAAGAAGTTTTAAGCCTTAGAGCGTTGTAGTTTTGTGCATTACATATTATAAATCTCCAGCAGTCATCTCACTGTAACAGGAATAGCAGAGCTGATATACCAATCACTGCTATAGAACCACCCACAGCCTGACCAGGAAGTGTGACTCTGAAGCTCTTTCTTTCTCTGTGAAACAGCATGATGAGAAAACCCCTTTAAAGAAAAAATGGTTGGAGGAGGGTATGTTCACATGGGGTAATTTCGGCATGCATTTCACTGCGTAGAGAACTATGGATTACGCTTCCTCTACCCGCTCATCCACTACGATCGGATTGTACGCGCGGGGTGTTAAGTGACATGTCAATTATTTGTGGCGAATACGCATTGCGAGAAATCAATGTCAATGCGGGAGTATGCGCGTATTAGCATAAGCTCCCGAAACACAAGATGTACTGCGGCGATGTACTGTACTGTACGCGCCGCAGTACATCGTGTGAACATACCCTTAGTGTTGCTTATCGGTAACTGACTGAAAAGATAAACAGGCAATTAAACAAAAAAATTTACAGCTGCATTTGTCAAGAGTAAGAGGGTAGTGTTTGTCATTTGTAGAAGTCAAGTATACTTCTCTTGTTTTTTGCTTTGCAGGAAAAGGGAACAAAAGAAAAAAAAATGTAACTGACTCCACTAACTGCTTAGTGTCATTAAACCCCCTTTATTATGTGTCTAGTGATTTGTTCCACTGTGAAGCTCCCAGTTGGTGAAGATCTCATGCGTTGTGGAACAGACCACTAATAATCCAGGAGGTTTTGCTACTCTGGAGTCAGTCTGATGATTTTGTTTGTTTCTTGTTTCATCTATGGAGTGCTAAGTAAAACAGCAACAATACAAAGAGTAATTTAAAAAAATAAAATGATGCTCTGTTAAGTCACATAATATATATAGGCTGAAACTGCACAAAAATGGTAGTCATCTCTGTGACATTTTGTCAGTTGCATTTTTTTTAAAGGGTTATCCCATGGAAAACAATGTACCCCTCAGATCACTAGAACAAGTCCCCCTTTATCTTCACTGTACAAATGTTTGTGAGGCTGGCAAAGACAGTTAAGTATAACACTTGTCTGACCACATGGACATTAAAGGGAACCTGTCACATAGATTATGCCCCCTTGTTGAGGGCAGCACAAGCTAGTGTCAGACATGCTGTTTCCAGCTCAGTGTCCCTTATTCTGTAATATGCTGTAGCTTTAAAGCATTTAATGCTCAAATCTGGCAATTTGCTGCCTGTTCTGCCAGAAAAGAGTCCAATTAATGAGCAAGTGTTAGCCCCGTCCACTCTGCTAGCTCCCTATAACTGTAAATAGGTTGAGACTTGTCAATATGCAGCCGGTGGTGGGACTATCTGCAGGTGGGCGGGTTAACACCTGCTCATGAATAAACACTGCACTCATCTCTGGCAAAGCAGGCTGCAGGCTGCCAGATTTGAGTAGAAAATGCTCTGAAACTACTGTATACTTCAGGAAAAGGGACAGACTTCTGGAAACAGCATGTCCATCGCTAGCTTATGCTGCCCTTAGTGAGGACAGCATACATTATCAGACAGGTTCCCTTTAAATTGAGTGGCACCACGCATGCATGACTGCTGCTCTATTCAAGCTCCTTATTTCTGTGATAATACACTGAGGATTTGGACCCCCGTTCTATTAATTGGTGAGGGACCCCTAGCAATCATACACTTGTCACGTAAATTGTGGAAAGTGAGATTTTGGGTGATAATCCATTTAAGTTTGCATTCACATTTGTAACCCTACTGGGTTTTTTTCTGTTTCTCTATTGACTTCAACCAAAACTAAATAATAATTGTAAAATAAATGCTTTGTACCGGGTCATGAGAGAATAAAAAAGATCATAGAAATCTCATACTGTAAACAAAGAAAACTTAGTACATTAATTTGAGTTTCCTATGATACTGACTGCATCAATGTAACCAGTGTAACCTGGTTATAGAACAATGTTATGTAGCCTTTGGGACCATATATTATGTTATACTAAAGAGAATTTTGAATAGAATGTGAATGAGATGAGCTCCACCAAGTGGCCATGTTACAAAGTGTCTAGTGCATACACTAAAGTAGGCGGTGGTGGTGCTGTTCAAGACGAAGGTAGGTGGATTAGATAAAAACATTTTAACACTTAAACTATACGCACCTTTTGACACCTGTATCATCGCATTACACCAGTTATTATATTGTAACAGAAAATAAAATAACAAATTTTGTAAAATAGCCAAACCTGCTAGAGTTGTAGCAGATTTATGAAATGCAGGTGACATTGAAGTGAAAAGTGAGTGCCATAGAAAGGAACGAGATACAACACCTCTAGTCTAATGTGTTGTCTACACAGTGCTTATACAAGTACTGAATGTGATTACAGATTGGATGAACAAGAACCAACCAATGAGAGAATAGTTTATAGCTTATACAAGTACTGAATGTGATTACAGATTGGATGAACAAGAACCAACCAATGAGAGAATAGTTTATAGCTTATACAAGTACTGAATGTGATTACAGATTGGATGAACAAGAACCAACCAATGAGAGAATAGTTTATAGCTTATACAAGTACTGAATGTGATTACAGATTGGATGAACAAGAACCAACCAATGAGAGAATAGTTTAGCCAAATGACTCAAATAAACCAGAGACATAAACAAGTTCCTCTTGGGTCTGTTTGAAATTATGAACACTATTATTTAAGACTGAAGAACTATTAAATTATTTTACCCTATGTTGTTTTCTCTGACAACATCTACAGGTGATTTGCTACTTCTATTTTACAATTCAAAGTCTGTGGTTTGGTGCATAACACTAAATTGCCAATAGTAGGCTTATTTTTGGGGGATTTGCCAGCAGAGAAAATTAATTATTTTGTGTTGTTGCTTTGCGTTTTGGAATGCACAGTAGGTAGAGACATGCACCTTAAGAGTCATTTCAAAGGAAAATTTCAATAGACATCTCTGCCTATTTGTTGCTGTATTTGTGATATAGTGAATTTGAAGGTATTGCCTAACACCAACATTGACAGGATCATGACTAGCATTAGTCACTTACCAGTCTCATCCAATGTGTGCTGCATCCAAGCGTCACAATGGCTGTCTGTGTGCAGCATCTACCCTTGCATGGTCCTATTCTTACTATAGCATTGATATGCCAAGCTCTCATTGTTTGTACTGATCTTATGTTCTCTGACACCAGCCAAGCTCCTAATCATGTCTTTATTTTCACAGATTCCCATTCAGAGCATGAACCTTTCCTTCACAGAGTAAACTTGCATGCCTTATGTTTTCCATTGCCTCTAAGACTAACCCTGTCTTTATTTTCTTCTTTCTCTTCCTCTACTTCTTTTTTCATGTTTTTTCGTTATTTTTCACACGTTTTTGATGCTGTCGTTTTCAATTCTTTCTTCTTGGTCCATTCTCCTTTGTTTTATTGTGTATGATCTTGTGGAGTTCTCTAAGACTAGTGCCACAGAGCCTTCTGTAAAGGAGCAGCTGGATTATTCCCCTCAGCATCCTCACTGTAAAAAACTGTTCAGTATTCCTGAAGTGGCAGAGGAAGAAAGTGGAGAACATTCAGAGGTCTTGCACAGAGGAAACTCTGTAGGCATGGCTTATAGAGCAAGAGGAACCTTAGGTAGAACTAATAGAGTTCCAAGGGCTAGTTGTCCAGATGGGAGACACCAGAATCCATGGCATTACTCAAAGTGTAGGTTTAATGGGGCCCCTCCAGATGACTTAACATGTGAAGGGAGCAAGCTTGGAACACTCTCGAGGAGCCCAGACAGCGGCTTGGATTGTGGAAGTGAAGAAGAGGAAGCACGTTTTCATTACAGGAAAGGCTGCAACACCATTGCTAGAAATACTTCACAGGAGCTGCAAGAAAATCTTGTATGTCCTAGAGACCCAAAGCAAATGTTGACCCGCAGGAAAACCCTCACCAGGCAAAGCAGCGTGGAGGAGGATTTTGGTGATATCAGTTCAGGCTTTGTAGATAACACTAATGGGTCCAAGTGGCACAATGAAATCTGCAAACCGCTGCCATGTGTCAGGGATTTAAATAACAGTGACAACCCATGGAAATCAGACGTATATCAGAAAAACTGTAGCCCAACAGATCTAAGGCCTACTCACAGAGATACAGAAAACTCTCCGGTGTGTTAAATAAAAATCTCCTTTAGCCATCTGCTTGCAAAATCATTTGTGATCTCTTTTTTATCATATGTTCACTTTATTATTATTTTTTTTAATTCCTCTTTTATTATGTTAATGGGATCTGTTTGCAATAGTCTGCCTTAGATCTGTCAGTAGTGCTTCACTGTCTGGCCAAGCTGTCCTTTTTGTTTGCTTGTAGTTGCAAGAATTACCTGTCTTTCTCTTTGTTTATTTAAGAGAAAATATATTTGCTAAACTTTATTTTACATTTATTTCACTTGACAACTGAAACTCAATTTTAATTAAGGGTTAGCTGAAGGATAAATATTAGAACAGTCAATTCAAATAAAAACCTACACTAGATCTATTTTTTTTCTATTTTTAGTTTTCAGATGTTTGTCCTTTTCTGGATATGTGTCCATATGCTTTTACACAGATCATTTTAGCAAAGACACACATATAATGAATATTTCTTTCTATCTATCTATCTATCTATCTATCTTTCTATCTATCGAAAACCACAGCAGCACTGCCCAAAATATAGAAAAAAGCAGGGTGCCAGTTATACAGAGCCTGGCATAAGGCTCAAAACTTTTTTGAAGTCCTCATCCAGCTCTTTTTGAGCTGTCATGACTTAAATAATTTAAAAACATGAAATCTATCATAAAATTACAGTATGTAAGCGTTAAAGTTCATCAATAATTAGGCTATTTTCTTTCAGACAAAAATTATCAGCCAAAAAGTCATGCTCCCTGTTCACCACTGATTGTACAGTGTATCCACTGTGCTTTGCTCCAAAAAAATAGATCATAAACCCATGTGGGATGGCAGCTTAATTCTGTGCTGTACAGAGGCACCACATGGCAGCACACAGAGAAGCCATGGTTAAGGCTTTAGTATGGTGTACCGCTTAGAGAATGATGCCACTCAAAGTTACCTCTGGCCTAGATATTATCTCTCTGCAAATCATTGTTCTAGAGTGTCTATTGTTTATATCCTTCTTTTTCTCCCACTTTCTAAAACTCAGCACAAATAAAACTGAATTAAGCTTTCTTCTATATAACTTAAGCCCCTCTTCCCCACCGCTTCCACCAGATCAGTTACACCTGCCACCTTCACCAACCTTCATCAACATTTTTTAAATCGACTGTTTTCTCAACCTTGAATTCTAGTGTATGAACTCATCATTTCCCATCTGGACTACTGCAAGGTCCTTCTCTGTGATCTCGCATCTAAACACTCTTTGTGTCCTTTCAATCCACTCTTAACATTTATTCCAGCTTTCTCCTCATTCTCTTCCCTATGCCAGTCTATTCATAGGCAACCCATTGCCCAGCAAATTCAGTTCAAGATATTAACAATAACATACAAGGCTGTCCGCAACCTGCCTTCTATGTACATCTCTGATAAAATCTCACATCCTAGCTCCTATACCCTCTCCAACCACTTTCACCTCTCAAACCTGCTCTCTTCTCAACCTCAACGCAACAAAGATTCTAGTGCATTAACTAATCATCTTCCACCTGGACTACTGCAAGATCCATCTCTGTGGTCTTGCATCTAAACAATCGTGTGCCCTTCCAAATCATCCTCAACTCTGCTGTCCACTTATTCCGGCTTTCCCCTCACTATTCCTTTGCCAGTCTATTCCCTGGCAGCCACCTGCACAACAAATTCAGTTCAGGATGCTAATAATGACATACAAGGTTGTCCACAACTTGTTTCGTATGTACATCTAGGATTAAATTTCCTGATATTTCTCCACACATAACCTCTGGTTCTAACAAGACCCCCTTCTTTTTTCCTCATCTGCAGCTCATCTCAGTGCCTCCACAATTTCTTCCACGCATTCCCCATTGTCTATTAGTCACTAACTAAATACATCAGTCTTTCCTTCATCTTTGAACCTAACAATATGAACCTAAAAACTCATCTATTCAGAATGCCTACATCATACAGTAATCCTGCTGCAAGCTTCAAGGCAAAGCCTCTCTCACTCTGTGCCAGCCTGTCAGTCATTTAGTTTATACTTACTGTACTTGATTTTGTCTTGTTCCAATTACTTGAACCCCTTTTAACATATTTACATGAATGGTGTTTAAAATAAATTATAATATTAATAAGGCCGAAATGATTATTCAATTCATTGCTTCAGCATCTTGGTGACCTACCTTCACAATGTTGATGCAAAGTTTTTAAATGTTTTCTGTATTTATTGTCTTGTGATTTATCATAGTTTATGTTGTATAAGTTTTTTTGTATTCAAGGTAGTTATGAAGTTAAATTTTTCATTAAAAAAATTAGTGTCATTGTGCATTGAAATAACTATGGTTTCACAAAGCCAGAAACATTAAAGAGGTATTCTCATGTCATTGATTAGCTTTAAGTATATAGGCAATGGTAAACGAAGATAATTTTGATTTTGCTTCTCTTCAGAGTTAGAAGCAGATTTTATCTCCTCTTCTTGTATGCAAGTTTCCCTAGTTACTGGCCACCTCTGTCTGTTTTCTCTGCTCTTACAGGCTGGAGCAGTGTAGTATGAGTCTAAGGCTATGTTCACACGGCTTAATTGCGGGACGTAATTTCGCCCCGCAATTACGCCGTGTGGACGGGGGCGGGGCGGGAGCGGGGGAGTAAGCAGGGGGCCGGCACTTCACCGGCCCATAGACTATCACTGCTAGCGGCGCGTATACGCCGCTAGAAAGTGACATGTCAATTATCTCCCCGCCCGGCGGATTCGCCGGGCGGGTAGAGGAGACGTAATCCATAGTTCTCTATGAGAACTGTGAATTACCGTAATGAATGGGCCGTTTTCGGCCCGTAATTGGCGCACTTCGGCGCGTAATTACGGACCGAAATACGGCCCATTTTAAGCCGTGTGAACATGGCCTAAAGCTGCCTATAATTACACTATTTAACCCAAGATAGCTGGCTGGAAATATTTAAATCCCTAGTTTACATTGCAGTGGCATCAAAATACCATATTTCCCAACTACCTTAATATGACTGCAAAAAGACTTTAAAGACCTGAAACATAGGGCCACATATATGAAAACTGTTTAGGTCTAAAGCTCACTCTTTTGCCCATAGAAGAGTGAAGAAATCAGACGATACCTTTTAGAGGCTAACTGAGTATATTTGATGGTAAGCTTTCGAGAGAACTAGCTCCCTTCTTCAGACATGTCTGAAGAAGGGAGCTAGTACTCTCGAAAGCTTACCATCAAATATATTCAGTTAGCCTCTAAAAGGTATCGCCTGATTTCTTCACTCTTCTACTACTTTCTATGGCTAACACGGTACAACATTATACTACTAGCTCTTTTGCCCATAGTAAGAATATGGGCAAAAAAGTGAGTTTTAGACCTAAACAGGTTCATACATGTGGCCAGCAAAGAGGTGGATTCTCAGGACATCTGGAAGCGGTTATATAAGCCACGTCAGGGAACGGAGTCTAGGTCACAGTATTCACCAGAGACTACCAGGTCACTATTCCTGACGTAATTTGCTTACAGTGGAGACCGAGGAGTAGCGTGGTACAGAATCGGCAGGCAAGTACGTGGGCAAAAAACATGCAGAAAGGTCATGGCAGACAGCAGGCAACATGGCCAGGAAAACAGGCTGGAAGGGTCTGGTCTGCAAGCTATCTGATGCTTGTGATAGAACCTCTAAATTGGATTCAAGCCATAGTTGATAAAGTGACATTCTTAATTTGGAAGTTGAGGGTCCATAATAATCAAAGACCTGTAGAAGTCTACCAGAGAGTGAAGATAACCATATATTGGGACAAATGAACTGGTGTAGTGGAAGGCCATGTCCCCACGGCACGGGTTTTTGGACAGTTTTTCAGCCGGTTTGCGGTTTTTTCAGACTGCCTGAAAAACCGTCCGAAAATGAGCACAATTGTGCTCTATGGAAAACCCGTGCAGCAGTCCCCACTGCACGGGTTTTGCCGTTGGACGGTTTTGCCGCCGGCGGTAAAACATTTTTAGAAGCACAATCTTCCAGTCCGGCTTCCGGACGGAAGATGTGCTTCTCAATGGGAAGGGGAGGGCTTTCCGCTCATCGCGGAGAAAAGCCGCCCCCCCCCCCCTCCGCGGCCGTGGGGACGGCCGCAAAACAGGACAAATACCGGACGGCAAACCGGCCGGTATTTGTCCACTGCCATGTGGATGCGCCCGAAGGGTCTGTACCTTCTTATTTACAGTTGAAACCAGAAGTTTACATACATTATATAAAAAGACACATACGCATGTTTTTCTCACTATTTGACATGAAATAAGAATAAATCTTACCTGTTTTAGGTCTATTAGGATTAGCAAAATGATTTATATTTGCCAAATGCCAGAATAATGAGAGAAAGAGAATTTTTTAAGGCATTTTTATTACTTTCTGAAAAGTCAAAAGTTTACATACATTTCATTAGTGTTTGGTAGCTTTGCTCTTAAACTGTATGACTTGGGTCAAACGTTTTGGATATCCTTCCACAAGCTTTCCACAATAGTTGGTATGAATTTTGGCCCATTCCTCCTGACAGAACTGGTATAACTGAGCCATGTTTGTCGCCTTGCTCGCACCTGCCTTTTCAGCTTTGCCTATAAATTTTCAATAGGATTAAGATCAGGGCTTTGCGATGGCCACTCCAATACAATGACTTGGTTATCCTTAAGCCACTTTGTAACCAGTTTGGTAGTATGCTTCGAGGCTGATGTCTTGAGCTGTTGCTTCAGGATTGACACATAATCTCTTTCCTCATGATGCCATCTATTTTGTGAAGTGCATCAGTCCCTTCTGCAGCAGAACAAGCCCACAACATGATGCTACCACCCATGTGTTTAACAATTGGGATGGTGTTCTTAGGCTTCCAAGTTTGTCCTTTTTTCCTCCAAACATAACAAAGGTCAATATGGCCAAACAGTTAAATTTTAGTTTTGGCAGACCATGTCTCCAAAAATGTAGGTTTTTGTTCCTGTGTGCAAACATTAATCTGGCTTTTATATGTTTCTTTTCGAGTAATGGCTACTTCCTGGCAGAGTGGCCTTTCAGCCCATGTTGATACAGTACTCATTTTACTTTGGAAAATGACACAGTCTTACCAGCTTCCTCCAGCATCTTCACAAGGTCTTTTGCTTTTGTTCTTCAATTGATATGCACATGTTAGATGAAAGCATGTTCATCTCTGAGACACAGAACCCATCTCCTTCCTGAGTGGTATGATGGATGGATATTCCCATCTTGTTTGTACTTGCATATAATTGTTTGTACAGATGAACGAGGCACCTTCAGGTATCTGGAAATTTCACCCAAGGATGATCCAAACGTGTGCAAGTACACAATTCTCTTCCTGATATCTTGGCTGATTTCTTTAGACTTTCCCATGATGTTAAACGCAGAAGCAGTGAGTTTCTGGTGTGAATTAAATTACATCCATAGGTGTGTCTCTGATTAATTATGATGTTGCCAATAAATCCGAAGCTTCCAAAGACATGACATCATCATATGGGCTGTCCCAAAATGGTTTAAAGGCATAGTAATCCTACTGTATGTAAACTTTTTACTTTGCAGAAAGTTCTAAAAATGTCTTAAAAATTCTCTATCTCATTATTCTGGCATTTGGAAAATATAAATCATTTTGGTAATCCTAACTGACCAAACAAGGGTAAGGTTCTGATTTCATGTCAGATAGTGAGGAAAAACATGCATATATGTCTTTTTATAAAATGTATGTAAACAGAGTTGACTTTAGTAATATGAAAGGCTTATAGTGCCAACATTTTATTTTAAACAAATCTAACCTTAAAGGTGTAGTCCAGTTTAGAAAACCAATTTTTAAATATTCTATGGAGTAATTCTAAAATAAATTGTAAGGTCCATTATTTAAAATCCTCAGTTCTAGTCTAGATTGTACTTTCTTCTTCTGGAGTCCTGTCATGCATTATGCCTGTACTTGAATAAGAAGAGACATTCTTAACAGAACTACAGAACATGTCGACCAATGAATTGCTATTACAGTTGGGGAAATAAGAATTTGATACATGGTTTTGCAAGCTTTCCCACCTACAAAGAATGGAGAGGTCTGTAATCTTTATTGTAGGTACACTTCAAATGTGAGAAACATAATCTAAAAAAATCCCAGAAAATCACATTGTATGATTTTTAAGTAATTTGCATTTTATTGAATAAAATAAATATTTGATACAATAGAAAAACAGAAGTTAATATTTGGTACAGAAACCTTTGTTTGCAATTACAAAGTTCAGACGTTTCCTGTAGTTGTTGACCAAGTTTGCTCACCCTGCAGCAGGGATTTTGGCCCACTCCTCCATTCAGATCTTCTCTAGATCTTTCAGGTTTTGGGGCTGTCGCTGGGCTTCATTGAGTTTAAGCTCCCTCCAAAGATTTTCCATTGGGTTCAGGTCTGTAGACTGGCTAGGCCACTCAATGACCTTGAAATACTTCTTACGGAGCCACTCCTTAGTTGCCGTGGCTGTGTGTTTCAGGTCACTGTCATGTTCAAAGACTGAGCCATGACCCATCTTCAATGCTCTTACTTAGAGAAGGAGGTTGTTGGCTAAAATCTTGCGATGAATGGCCCAATCCATCCTTCCTTTAATACGGTGCAGTCGTCCTGTTCACTTTGTAGCACTCCCAAAATATGATGTTTCTATCCCAATGATTGGGACGGTAGTCTTAGGGTTGTACTCATCCTTCTTCTTCTTCCAAACACAGCGAGTGAGGTTGACATCAAAAAGTTCTATTTTGGTCTCATCTGACCACATGACCTTTCACTATGCCTCCTCTGGATCATCCAGATGGTCATTGGCGAACTTCAAATGGGCCTGGACATGTGCTGGCGTGAGCAAGGGTACCTTATCTGCAGGATTTTAATTCATGATGGCGTATTGTGTTACTGACAATGATCTTTGAGACTATGGTCCAAGCTCTATTCAGGTCATTGATCTAGGTCCCCCCGTGTTGTTCTGGGCTGATTCCTGATCTTTCTCTGAATCATCCTTACCACGCAAGGTGAGATTTTGCATGGAGCCCCAGACTGAGGAAGATTGATAGTCATCTTGTGTTTCTTCCTTTTTCTAATAATTGTGCCAAGAGTTGTTGCCTTCTCACCAAACTGCTTGCCGATTGTATTGTAGCCCATCCCAGCTTTCTGGAGGTCTACAATTTTGTCCCTGGTGTTCTTAGACAGCTCTTTGGTCATGGCCATGGTGGAGTGTGATTGATTGTGTGTGTGGACAGGTAACGAGTTTAAACAGGTGCAATTAATTCAGATAATGAGTGCAGAGTAGAAGGGCTTCTTAAATGAAAACTAACAGGTCTGTGAGAGACAGAATTCTTGCTGGTTGATAGGTGATCAAATACGTATTTCATGAAAAAAAATAAAATTAATTATTTAAAAACCATACAATGTTATTTTCTGGATTTTGTTTAGATTCTGTCTCTCACAGTTGAAGTGAACCTACGATAAAATTTGCAGACCTTTCCATTCTTTGTACAGTAGGTGGGAAAACTTGCAAAATTCCAAGTGTATCAAATACTAATTTTCCCCACTGTATGTGCCAGTTCCAATTAAAGAATAAACCAATATATTAACTGTGCATCTAGAGTAATTTAATATTGTAATATAATGGGCCACTATATTCACCTATATTCTCTATTGCTTTAGGAAAACACCATTATGTTAGTTGTAATGTTATTTAAATGAGATAAGTGTTAGTCTGATGTGGCTACTTTCCTTTTACTTGGCAGAGAGGGAGCTTTATATTTGTGGTCATTCTGCACTTATTTGATTGGGAGTAAAACTAACCTCCTGTCCACTCTCACTGCCAAAAATATACTTAAATCACCCATTATTAACTTGCTTGGCATGTGCAACTACAACTTACAAGTGTGCAAGTGTGAAACATTTTAATTAGGAAGGTCATGCAGATGTGCAGCAACATTAATAGCTCAGGAAATAATTCTAAATTTCATCCATTCTAGTTAATTAACATCTAGTTTAATACATAAAGAAAAATACACGTAGAAAATATTTAAAAATTATAAAATAAAAAAATCTAAATTATATTTAAAGACACCTTTTAAATCTCCTTCAGATATTTTTATGGAGCAGTCCCCATTATGTTTAGAGTGATTGGTGTTGTTTATGTTAAGGCATTTGCCATAGTACATTGTTGTTGTATTACTATTTTTTCTACATATGAAATAAAGTCCATCATCATCACATTTTACATAATTTATAAGTACTTTTTCCCCTATAAATAGTCCATTGTATTTGACCTGTAGAGTAATCTGTCCTGAAATATTACAGTAAAAATTTGAGAGTGCTGAGAGTTATCTTCTAAAATTCTTCAATAAGTGTAGAAGACCATGAATCTCAGTTTTTCTAGGTGACTTTTCAGAGTAAGCTGTCATATGCATACATAAGTAATAACATTATTTCTGGGTACTATATTGCTTGAATCCAAAATTTTTCAGCAGTTTTCACCTTTGCAAGCTCTGCATCTAATAGTCAGTTTTCCTTACACTCAGTCTGTGGAGAATGCCTACAATGATGTCTCCCATACACGGTGCACATCCACAAAAAGGGGATCCTGTTCCCCTGTCTCATACCATTAGATTCTACAGTGTAGCTAGGAATCTCTATCTGTGCACCTCTCTCACTGCATGTTCTCCCTCCTTGTCCCCATTACCCCTTCTTCTCCATCGATTTCTATAGGAAGCTGTAACCTGATTTTTCAGTCCAAATTTTCTTTGCTTCATTGATTCTATTAGGGATTTCCGGGTGAGTTAATAAATGAGGAGGACTGGGGTTTATAAGGAGGGAAAGCATTTTGCTGTTATAAAAAATATTACAAAGTTCTTTGTCTTTACTTGTGTTACTGATTTATGGAAAATTGTTAATTATCAAAGGTATATGTTAAGTTATATAGTGAAGCCATGTGCCTGTTCTGTGTGCTAGAATGCTGAATATTATCTGAACCCATTAAATTATAAAAAAAAATATAGGTTATATATAATATATTTATTGTTTTTCATTGTGTCAGTGTATTATGTCTCTTTATATAAAATTTTGTGTGTGTCACATAGACCAGTAATCACCATTTAAGTGATTCCCATGATATTTTACATTCCAGGAAAGTGCTAGTTAAATATGAGCCATCTAAATAGCAATCCATGCTGTTTATCATATTTTGTTATCTTTCAGCTAACCTTTCAGTTAAAAGTAGTTTAGTTGCCTTTAGAGCTTCTGCTTTAAGCTGCAATTTCTAATGTAAATATTCAGCATACATATTTGAATTTGACTAATTGTATGTATTTATGCTTAGCTTTTAGGAAATCACTCTACATTGGGAAGGACAGAAAGAGCTGATCACCCTGTGCGGAGATTTTCTCATGGTAGTACAGTGCAACAAAGACCTCGACCTATGATGGTCCCATCTATTGGTTAGTTGTATAGACTGTTGATTTATGTATTTTATGTATTTGCTACTTTACTTTCTGTAAGTGCAGTAGTCTATCATTTTTATTGATAGTCAAATGTACTTCCAGAATTGTATTTGTTAATATATTTGGTGAACCTTAACTTGTCTACTAAGAAATTATTATTTTTATTTTTAAATCTGTAATGCACAGCTTCTAGCTGAATAAATTCACTTATAAGTCAGTGGAATCCAGTTAATTGGTGAGAGCAAAAATAACATTTCCTAAAGTTGTCAGATGCCATGAACGGGAGTAGATTGCAGACATCATCATGACACAACTCTTTCAAATGCATTGTGGAAGACCATGCTTTTGTTATAGGGTCCTTGAAGTTCGGAGGCCCAGCCCTGCTGGTGCCATTCCCTTTGCAATAGTGCGGCAAGAGTTTGTGCAGCTTGTGTAGCCGTCCCCTTTCTAGGAAAAATATTATTAGCAAACAAGGGAGTAGATAATTGTCTCAAGGCTTATGAAGATGGGCAAGATGGGTGAGAAAATCCCTAGGTCCTTCTTCTGGTGGACTAAGAGTTGAGGACATAACCCAGCACCATAATTGGGGGGCATTATTATCTGTGCTAAGGTGCCTCCAGTGTTTTATGAACTCAACTGTCCTCATGGTGACTGTATTCTATTGCTTTCAGTGCACAAAAAGAAGGAATTAAAAGGGAACCTGTTAGGTAGTGTAAACTGCCCTATCTGAGAGCAGGATATGATAGAGAAAGAGAAGCTGAATTCTGTGATATATAGGTTTATTTGGAGCAGGATTTCTGAGCAAAAAGCAGAAAAAAATACTCATTGGACTGCTTTAAGAGGTTTTCCAGGACTATCTTTTTATTTGTTATAGAGCTCACATTTTAAGTATATTGAACTTTGTAACTGATGCTCATTAAAAACTATTTACCTGTTCTGCTTAGCAAAACCAGACAGAGAGCCCTTTAGTCCCCTTCTTTCTACTTCCTGCAAACCATGTGACATCCATTGATCACATGGTTTTGCTTCTGTCTCAATTGATGTTTTGTCATCACTCAGTGGGTATGCTTTGAAGCAAGGCTCAGCTCAGAAACACTCCCCTGTAGTGGGTGTGACATGAGCAGAGAACAATCTGGCTGCATATAGTGACTCATCAGTCACTATGTAAACTGAGGTGCTGACAGGAATGTAATCATTGAAGTACAGGTCTGGAGGGGGAGGGTGTTATACAGTAATATGGACACATACAGTGATAACTATGTGTACATAATGACTCATCACTGCTAACTGCTAGAGTCTAGGTGCCTTCATTATTGTGTACTATTTTACCTCTTTTAATGGAGATGTCTTTTTGATAAATTTTATGAAAATACCTTTTCACCTGGTCAGAAGGCTTGCCTTGTTTGATTGGCTGAATGTGCATTAGGACCTCTGAGATTATCTAGCAGCAGTCAGAAAAAAGTCTGCTTACTGCTCTTTATATATTAGTGATGCCAGAATAAAGTGTCATGAGATGCTGCCCTGACATCACTTAGTGCAGGGATGAGGCCATATCCCCTACAGCAGGCACACAGCTTTCCCATGATTAAAAACTGGTTGCTGTGGGGGATGTGATATCACCCACCTTTCTTGGATGCTAGATAGGCTATCCAGTGTACAGGAAAGCTGGGAGATGTCACATTTCCCACAGCAATCAGAGTTACAATGAAGGGATAGCTGTGTATCTACTGTGGTGGATGTATAATACATACATAAAAATATATAAACCAAATTAAATATATTTGTACATGTATTACATATATTACAGGATGAGGAAAGATTTTTTTTTTACCATGTTACAAACTGATTGGTGCACTATGCTATACACAGCCTACTGCAGGCAACCAGGAAGTGAGCTGGAGAAGAGATACAGGGGCATGAGTTGTACTTGTCTGAAAATGATGATGTAAGGGTGTACAGGGAAGTCCTTGATTGTAACTGCAGTGCTTTTTCAGAGTTGTAGGAAAGAGCTGCTGGAGAACTACTGATGTTCCCACAAGCAGGGCCGGGACAAGGCATTTTGGTGCCCTAGGCGAGTACAGCCAATGGCACCCCCCTCGCTCCCAAAAAAGTTGCACCCCCCAACACTAATTCCTCTCGCCCCTGCGCCAGGTCCTGTCACTAACTTTCAGCATATTCCACAGAGATCCTGTCCATCTCCTCAGCAGTCACTGCACAATGACAAATTAGCTTTTTCAAAATCGCTCACCTATGTCTGACAGTGTAATACCTTATAAATAACAATCACCAAATAATCCACCTATACATGGAGCAAATCTACCAGACAAATGATTGTTACTAAAAAACACTCCTAAAAAACCAAGACCCAAAACTATTACTACTTAAGGATCAAATAATCCTGCCAGACCCTGACCAAACGTGCCCCCCACATGTGACTATCAGCTGTACACAGGCTCTGAAAACATATACCACCTCCATACAGTGACCAGATAGTGGTAGATACTAGTTGTATGTAGGCTCTGCAGAAAAATAAGTGATTACTTTGCAGATACATTTAGTGACTCACAGGAGACGTCTTTTCTGATCAGCATCGTTCACTTTCCCTTTTCTTCTCCATCCGGTTCACACCTTCATGCTGATTTCTCCCGGCCAATACTCGTCCCTGCAGATTTGGACACAAATATCTTAGAATCCTCACATTTCTAGCAACTCCTTAATTATAGGTATAAGTCCCCTCAGTTAGACAGGCATATATGTCCCCTCAGATAGGAAGCTATATAGGTCCCTGCATTTAGCCAGGCATATATGTCCCCTCAATTAGGCAGGTATATATAGGTCCCCATCAGTTAGGCAGGTATATAGATATGCCCTCTCAGTCAGGCAGGTATATATATATGTCTTCTCAGTCAGGCAGGTATATAGATATTGTCCCCTTAGACAGGCAGGTATATTAATATAGGGGCACTCAGGCAGGTAAATAGATATAGGAGCACTCTCAGGCAGGTATATAGGGGCACTCAGGCAGGTATATAGATATAGGGGCACTCAGGCAGGTATATAGATATAGGGACACTCTCAGGCAGGTATATAGGGGAACTCTGGCAGGTATATAGGGGCACTCAGGCAGGTATATATGGGCACTCTCAGGCAGGTATATAGCTAGGGGCACTCTCAGGCAGGTTTATAGCTAGGGGCACTCTCAGGCAGGTATATAGGGGCACTCTCAGGCAGGTATATAGAGATAGGGACACTCAGGCAGGTATATGGGGGCACTCTCAGGCAGGTATATAGGGGCACTCTCAGGCAGGTATATAGGGGCACTCTCAGGCAGGTATATAGGGGCACTCTCAGGCAGGTATATGGGGGCACTCTCAGGCAGGTATATGGGGGCACTCTCAGGCAGGTATATGGGGGCACTCTCAGGCAGGTATATGGGGGCACTCTCAGGCAGGTATATGGGGGCACTCTCAGGCAGGTATATGGGGGCACTCTCAGGCAGGTATATGGGGGCACTCTCAGGCAGGTATATGGGGGCACTCTCAGGCAGGTATATAGGGGCACTCTCAGGCAGGTATATAGGGGCACTCTCAGGCAGGTATATGGGGGCACTCTCAGGCAGGTATATAGGGGCACTCTCAGGCAGGTATATAGGGGCACTCTCAGGCCTCAGGCAGGTAAAAATAATAACATTAATACTCACCTTACCTGCTTCCCGGCCCACGCTCCTCTTCAGGCCACACCTCCAGTGCCGGGACGCTCCTCGGGCGCATAGCCTATAATGGGCTGTGCATCTGAGGAGAGGCAGCGTTGCACTGAGATCACTTCATCGCGGTGCTGCCCAGCTTAGCAGAACGGGGCCACGGCGTGTCCTCAGCGCTATGAGGACCCGGCGTCCCCGTTGTGTCGGACCCGTGGCCTAGTGGAGGATCCAGCAATCCTCCGGTGAGCCGGTCCGACACTGTCGGCGGAGCAGGGAGCGCTCGCTCTCTGCTCCGCAGAATCCCTTTAGCTGTATGTGTGTTCAGCGGACGCACATACAGCTAAAGAGACCGCCGGTGCTCCAGGCCCAGGGCAGCGGCCTGGAGCCCGGCGAGGTTCGGGGCCCCTGCCTGTGCCCTTAGTGACAGGCAGAGGTAGGCGCCCTAGGCGATCGCCTACCTCTGCCTACCCGTCGTCCCGGCCCTGCCCACAAGCAGAAAGTTTCACTGCTAAAAATGGATTTCAAGATGGATAAATAAGGAGGCAAGAGAAAGGAAAAGAAACACGTGAACGTACTGGAATATCTTTACTTTTCAATATAAATGCTGTTTATAGTGTTCTATGAAATCATTAAACTCCACGATAACCCCTTTAAGTCCTGCTTACCTTTCTCACTTACAGTGATTGACAGCTTTACTTCACCAGTGTGTGTACAGAACAAACTGTTAATCACTTTGAGTAGTAAGTTCACTTTCAGTTTTGTTTTTCTTTCCTATTTTTTTCAAATCATATAAACCCATATATCATAGAACTCAACTTCTTTTCCCTGCATGGCATCCTGTTCTCAGATATTTTACAGATTCTCTTAGCATAATATAAAGATAATATAAACATAAATATAAAGATATTGGGGACTTGCTACTAAGGTTCCCAATATATGTATTTGATGCTTTAAAAACACTTTTAGATGCAAGTCATCCACAATGTTGTATGTATTATGATACTATTCTTTTCTAAGAACCTACATACAACTGCAAGTAAAATGATCTTTGAGTGACCAAATTTCTAGTGTGCAGACAAGAAAATAGGGACTTAAAACTGGAAATGCTATGCAGAACTTTTATACAGATCGGACAATCTTAGAAAACCACTATAGTGCACATTGCAAACAAATGCTGCCCTTCACCACTACAGCCTAAAACTGTGATGTTTCATCTATGTAAATGTCATGTAACATGAGCACAGTGGCTAATCATTGCATTTTGCTTCCACAATCCTGGAGTGTGCATTTTAACATGGCATTGTAGACAGAGACCAGATATATATGCAATATAAGCAAAATGCAATGACTAACCACTGTGCTCATGTTACATGACACTTACATAGATGAAACATCAGTTTTAGGCTGTAGTGGTGAAGGGCAGCATTTATTTGCAATGTGCACTATAGTGGTTGATGTGCACTATATAGATTGACCGATAAATAAATATTATATATATATAATATATATATATAATATATATATATAATATATATATATATATATATATATATATATATATATATAATATATATATATATATATACATACACACAGGATATTCTGTTTGTTTTAATGAAGGGACCCTTTAAGGGATTTCCAAGATTTATATTCATCTTGAAAAACCACTATATTTTAAAGTGTTTTGTACCATTGGCCTCGAAAATTAGGATAGGCTTAATGTGTAAAGGAGCTTACATCGAAAAGCTTACATCGGTAATGTGTGTTTATCTATGTGTGTATATAAAGGCAGGTAATGTGTGTGTGTGTATAAAGGCAGGTAATGTGTGTATTTAAAGGCAGGTAATGTGTGTGTGTGTGTGTATATAAAGGCAGGTAAGGTGTGTTTGTGTATATATAAAGGCAGGTAATGTGTGTTTATGTATGTATGTATATAAAGGCAGGTAATGTGTGTGTGTATAAAGGCAGGTAATGTGTGTATGTGTGTATATAAAGGCAGGTAATGTGTGTGTGTGTGTATATATAAAGGCAGGTAAGGTGTGTATGTGTGTATATAAAGGCAGGTAATGTGTGTGTGTGTGTGTGTGTGTGTGTGTGTATAAAGACAAGTAATATGTGTGTGTATAAAGGCAGGTAATGTGTGTTTGTGTATGTGTGTATATAAAGGCAGGTAATGTGTGTTTGTGTGTGTCTATATAAAGGCAGGTAATGTGTGTGTATGTGTGTGTATATATAAAGACCGGTACACACATACTACAGTTGTCTTCCACCTGTGGACTCCCCAGGCTTGTGGTCCGGGATGAGTTCTGTTCATGTATAGCATGACATCTGCTGCATATGGAGCTGGACATATCCCCTCCTCTGGCTTTCTAACATCCTCAAGCAAGTTATGCCTTGCTCCTGTGCACTGTATTCAGTCAGAGAATACATTTGTGCTGTGAAAGAGAAAGCAAGAGAATAGATTCAAAGCTTGACAGCTGCCCCCTCTCCCCTCTGGTTCCTTCCTGTCCTCTGCTCAACCATACTGTTATTTGTATTTTTTAATTAATGGGAGACAGCAGTGAAGAAGTGTCATATGAAAAAGTGTCAAATAAGTGGCAAATGCAGTCTTTACAAAGGGGTCCGAGCAAAAATCTGCACAAAAGGGTGGTCACTATACAGAGTGAAAACTGGTCTTTTCAAAGAGGGCAGCTGCACACAGGCTATAATATAATCACAGAAAACTTTGGTCTTTATTGGGTCTAGTCCCCTTGGAGAAGTGGTCTTCTCTGGAGGTTTAACTGTATATAATTAGATATAAGTGTCAAAAATCTTGCTGAATTTATATTTAAAAAAAAATAAGAAACATTAAAAACAATAAGAGCCATAGTGGTTAGAGGGGTTTTCTCACTACAATGATTAACTTTCAACAAGAAGGGAAAGGTAAATGAAGACTAATAGCAAATACATTGTTTTTTATTTTGCTTTGTTGAGGAGATAAGAGAGATTTTATCACACAAGTTTCTCTCTCCTCTGATTGCTGGAAGCTTTTGTCTGTCCATGGTGATGTCATTTCCTCCTATGTGTAATCTTCAGGAATGGAGCTTTGCTTGTTTAAGATAAGGACACACTTTCACTCCTTAGAGCTCTGTAGTCTTGTGTACTACAGATTTTACATCTCCTGTGGTCATTTCACTGTAACAGGCTCAGCTAGGAATAGCAGGGTTGACATGCCAATCACTATAATAAAACCACCCACATTCTAACCAGGAAGTGTAAGAATGAAGCTGGCTATGGCTCTGTGAAACTACATGGTAATAAAACCCCTTTAAAAAAGAAACAGAACAATAAATGTCATACCAATTTTGAAATGATGGAAAGAAACATTTAAAAAAAGAAATACACATGTTGAATCCATTCAGTTTTTGGAATGTTATTGAATTCAGTATATTATCTGTAACAATTGTCAGTTAATTAATTTTTTATGCTTTTGGGGCTTAATAGTTTTGATATTAGTGTTGTTTTATATCCAGTGAAGAATATTTTTGCGATTTATCTCTGCTTTTTTATTTTCCTTTTCTACTATAGTTATATTTTATTTTACCATTTGTGACTAACGCAGTTCTATTTCTCCTCTTTGCTGCCTTATTTATTACCCTTTATAGGTATATTTGTGCATAACTGAGTCCTCTCTATTGTCTGTGTGTCCATGTTACACTGAAGTCACTTAGTCTAAACTATTATTTGTATAAAATTATCTACTTTTGTATTTATAATTTACATTCTGTTTAGAAATTATGCTGCAATTAATAACTCTTTATGATGTTAAATTAACTAATTACAGATAAACGGAAAAAAAAGAGCAAAGTCTAATATTGAACACCAGAATTACAATGTTATATGTCGTAATGTTGTACTTAATGTTGTTTATTCACGCATTCTTTCACATGACTCCATTTTCATTCCAAATCCATTTAACATTAATGTATGTCCATGTTAGCTGTCCATTATTATGACATTTAGATTGAGTAATTAGATTCACTTAAACCTAGTTTGGATTAGTCTGTATATTTCCTCAAGGATGTAGGGAGCACCCTGGAGTTTAAAAAATGTACCCAAAATGCAATCTTAATGTTTGGCTTTGCAAAACAGAGCAAGCCCTGTATGGAAGCCATTTTATGGCATCCGTGGGTTTATCACTTTTTTTTTATCTGGTACCTTGGAGAAACCTGAGCTTAAATTCATAAACTAAGGCATGAGTCATTGTAACTCTGAAATATCTGTACCTCCTCGTGATGCAGATTGAGATTTTGTGGCTTAAAGAGCGAATCTGGGTGAAATTTTGTTATGGCAAATTAAATAATTTTAACAAAAATACAGTATAAATCATGTGCCACTTGAAAGTGCATGTCACACATAAGATGTAGCCATTTTATGCGCCGAACATTCAGGACACGAAATGTAGAGACTATTATAGCATTTTTGCCAGTACAAGTTAGTTCATTCAACATCTTCTTCCATTGTGATTGGACTCAGTGGCAACCATGATCAACTTAAATAAGGAAAATTGTAAGTAATCTCTGGTTCTAAACTAATTTTTCAGCAGGAATTTAAAAGCAGATTGTCCTACTGATCACTTGGTACATAGCCATTCCATTCACTTGAGTCATTCCAGAAGTTTGTCGAAGCCCAAGTGTGTTGTCACAAAGTTCCATGTCTGTATGTTATTTTAGTAAAATCTAAAGAAACAAATCCAGAAGTGACATCCGTTTGTTATTTTATAGCATGTCACTTTTCAAAGTGCTTTTTGTCTATGAAACTTTTTATTTAAAAAACACATTCTAAAAAAAAATAGTAATATGAAAATATTCTCCTGAAACAACACCAAGCTAAAACTTGGGCTACACTTCTTGTTTCCACGAATAATCTTTATAGAAATCTATTGCTTTGACTTTGCACTTATATCTTCATGGGTGCTTCAAAATGGAAAAAACAAAGTAAAACTCCGTAACCAATAAGAGACTTTTTTTTTTTTTACTAAGTTAAAAGATACTTACTGGGAAGAGAAGCCTTCTTTGTAATGGGTAGCAATCTCCAAGGTCCTCTCTTCCATACTCAAAGGACATGTTTAATAGCTCCTTCCCTTTTTCTCCATAGAAATTACAATGGACAGTAACAGTGAAGGTGGTCGTTCTCGGTCAGGTAGTGAGGGAAATATTTCACCTGTAAAAGAAGAAGCTTATTATCGCAGCATTGGAGGACACAGGAAGTGGTCTCTACAGCGTACCAGGGCCTCTGAGGATAGATACGGTATGCAAAAAATAAATAAATACAAATTTTCCTCCTTTTTAACCAAATAATGGTTTCAAACTCTTCAAGCTTTTATGTCAGGTTATATCTTGTAAACTAAAAAATATATATATTTGGACTTACCAGACATGTCCTGATGGTGCTCAGCAGTCCAATCATTTTATAATCCAATTGTCAGTAAGCATTTTCAAGATCTGTGAAGCATCTTACTACTAGCTCCACAGAATAAATATTTTTTCAGTGCACCCCTGTAGGCTTAAAATCTAGATCAGTTCTTTCTTGGCTTTTACTGTGCTGGGTACATAGCCACCTGTTTTGCATGTAATGCAGCATGTGTGTAAGCCTTACAGTGCACTTCTCTGTCCATCCCAGCACATTTAGGTTCTTCAAGCTTAGTGGAAAGAAAGGTAGGATAGCACCAAGTTCATGTTCATCATCGCCATCCAGCCATACTGTATGTGTTGTTGTGTGACTTACTACATTGCATGATCATCAGCTTCTTCCTAAAGCTCATTTGTGACAGTGCCTGAATCTCTGCCAACTGCAAAAATGATTGTGTTTTTCTTAGATTGTGCTTGTCTTCTGAGATACAAACATTCTGTTTGCAAATATGAGCTATTCAGCCAGCTCTGCTGAGGAATATGTAGCAACTGTAACACATGGTGCCAATGCTTAACCTTCAATCTCCTTAACAGTTGGATAGTGATGGAGCATACAAAGATTGTTGTATATGTTTTGGAAATTTCTTTAGATAGTTATGGAAGCCGAGAGAAGATGTCATCTGGGATGTACGAGGAATCTGAAACAGATGGTGGGATGGAGGATTATCCAGTGCGAATATTTGTAGCACTCTTTGACTATGATCCAAGAACCATGTCACCAAATCCAGATGCTGCAGAGGAAGAGCTTCCCTTCAAGGAAGGACAAATAATTAAGGTTAATGTACTGCACATTATTACCGGCCACCTGACTTTTCTTGGGTTTTGGACCTGCCTTCCAAGAGCAAAATTCCAAATAGGGCAGTCCTATTATTTAAGTTGTAGAGGATGTCAATTAACGTTGAAAGTCTTACTTGGGAAAAGTTGTTATAAAAATACTATTTCATGCTCAGTTTTGGAATAGTTTACTGAAATTTTTTTATTTCCCAAAACTAATCTGCTAATTCTTAGGGTGTGTAGCAATGACAAATATTTTACATTGCTTCCTGTACAATGCCACTATAGGAGAAAAAGCAGTATGCGGCCATATTATGTATATGCATAACATGTTATTTAATACTGCATATGAGGTTTTAAACTGAACTTGACTTCCCTTCACTGTGTGATACATTCTACAGCAGTTACTGTATTGTGATATAAAACTACTTTGATAGATTGCTGAAGAGTAGTTATGTTTTTTTCTACCTTATGACTTTCACTTGTCACATTGTCCTCAGGTAGATGGTGATAAGGATCCTGATGGTTTTTACCGGGGTGAAAGTTGTGGTAGAACTGGGTATATTCCCTGCAATATGGTGTCTGAAATTCAAGCTGATGATGAAGAAATGATGGACCAGCTTCTCAAGCAAGGATTTCTACCCTTGAATACTCCGGTGGAAAAAATTGGTAGGTAATGAAAGGCTTTCTTAACACCTGTTGGTCTGTCTGCCTAGCTGTAGCCGCTTCAAGCTTTTTACTGATATGTTTTGGAATACTAATTTTTCAGTGGCATCTGGTATTTGCATGTCTTGCGTATCCCTTTTGTTTGGAATCAATCACCTGTCTGTACTTCGAGAGGAGTGCTGCCCATTACATTGAGCATCTGATACATGGCTTTTCACCATGAAGGAAATAAAAGCTTTGGCTATTTGCCTTTGATGCTGCTTGGACACCACTTTTCCTGAGCATGACAATCTGAATTTGTACATTTCCAAACATTTCCAACTATGGAGACATCATCTGCTTTAATTTGCACCACAGTGCTGCTTAATTAACTTATGCAATTACATAAGACTGAACTTTTTTTTTATTACTCTACGCTTTTCCTATCAAGAAGCTGGCAAAAGTTTGCAGTTTTGGTACTAAGCCCTAAATCAAAAACAGCATTTACAAATAATTTATTGTATTATTGAAAAGAAATACTTCCTTAAACCCCGCAATTGTTAATATTAAAACAATCATTATATGTATAACTCAAAAGTAAGCATTTCAATCTAAAACTCATTTTTTACAGTGGCGTCCAGTTACATATGAATGTTTTTGATAGAAATAATGATCTTGACATTTTGAAATTTATTGATTTGCTACTAAAACAAACATTAACTTGTCAGCAACATTTACTTTCCCAGCTGAGCGTTTCTAGAATGAAAGTAGAACTTTGAACAGCTTCATATGTTCTCCTCTTCTTTTATTTGTATGCATTCCTTTCCTGAAGTCAACTGTGAACGTTTCAAAGAGAGCTCTCGCTCTGTACACCGCAGATCCAGAAAGTCTAAACGAGGTCTGTGAAGAAACCCTAACTTTATTCAGTTATTAAACTAGCTGACATAATTTCACATGTCTAAAAATAACTATGTAAACTAACCAGCATGTTTTGTCCTTTAAGCTTGCATCATTTGAAGTCATTTTGCTGTAGAATACGTTTCACAACATATGGCCTCACTAGCGTTTGCACATGCTGAACTAAGACCCCTGGACCACCTAATTAAATGTCTTTTTTAATTAGTGTTTTTTGATTACCATACTATATACATTGCATTTTGAAGAGTATGTTGTTTAGCATAGAAGAGTGCTTAAAGGGCTTTTCTGTTTTTACATAAATAATTGTGCAACTTCAATTCCAAAGTTAGGATGTTGTATAAAATGTATATTTGCCATATTTTATTCACAACAGAACATATATCAGAAATTGAAAGTTAGACAACTTCAATTTCATTTTTAAAAAGTAATGCTTTTAAAAATTGATTGTAACAACACATCTCAAAAACATTGGGCAGGGTAAACAAGAGGCTAGAAATATAAGTTTTACTACTGAAAACAGCTGGAGAGACTTATGACTGTGTATAAAAATACCATTTTGAGAGACAGTCTCTCAGAAGTAAAGATGGTCACAGGTTCACCAATCTTTGAAAAACTGCATCTAAAAATGAATGAAATGACTTCAGAAAAAAAAAATTCTCAACGTAAAATTGCAAAGATTTGGAATGTCACACTATTTACAGTATATAATATTATCAAAAGATTCAGAGAATCTAGAGAAATCCATGAGCATCAATAATGGATGCTCATGATCTACTGGCCCATAGGCAGCACTGCAATTATCACAACAGAAGAAAAGTCCAGCTGTATAACTAGTTGCCTGCAGTCCAAAACTTTCAATAGAAAAACATTTGGTGCATTATGAAACAAAAAAAATCTGGCAAATAAGACATAGGACTGTTCAGCAGTTAGAATCCTGCATCAGACAAGAATGAGGCAATATTTCTCTCCCAAAATTCCAGAATTCGGTCTCTTTACTTCCCAGACAGTTACAGATTGTTGTTAAAAAAGAGGGGAAGTTTCACAAAGGTAAACATGGCCCTGTCCTCATTTTTTTGAGATGTGTTGCTAGCATTAGTTTCAAAATGAGTTTATTTTTTTAAATGTATTAATCCAGATTATACTGTTTATTATTGAAGATATATATTCTGGTAATAAGAAAACTCAGTTTGCAACTTTTGGAATCTAGAAACTGACAACTGCTTCTTCACTATTTTGTTATGTCTGTATCTTTGTAACCATTTTGTTTTTAACAATGAGACCAATCAAAATAAATGAAAAAAACCTAGAAAAAAGTCTAACTTTCAGCTTTTATTATGTGTTCTATGTTCTGTTGTGAATACAATTAAGCTATAAGAGATTTCCAAATCATTGCATTCTTGTTTTCTTTACATTTTACACAGTGTCCAAACCTTTTTGGGAAGTGGGGTTGTAGAGTATAAAAACTTGCAAATATATAATATACTTTATGCTTGAAACTCACATCAATTCGACATCTCTGTTGGATATTAATAAATTAAAACAATGATGTCTAGAGCTAAACTATGAAAACCTGTTATGTGAGATCATGTCCAGCTGATGTTGGTGGGTGACTTGTGAGGGCTTATGTACACAGCAATGGAGAAAACTTGTACAGTTTCTTTAGCACAAGCCTCTGTGCACTGCGGTACAGACACTGCTGAACTCTACATGTACAGAAATGCTTTCTCCTAGAAGTAATGTTTCAAAGACAGAATGCCTGCGTATATATGGAGTCCGATAGAACATATCAAATCCAGCGTTAAAGAACATGTGTACACCTCTGAATTCAAATATGAGCATATGTTTGTACAGTAAAAGGATCATGCACCTTTGAGGTAGCCCTATAATGGCTCTTTTCATAACAGAACCAATGTTTAAGCAATGTGCTTAAACTCTTAAATAAAAGAGCTCTAAAACTTAACGAACCATGCATTTTTGTCTGTTGGACATCAACAAGGAATCTTTTCAGCTGTAAATATGAATGATTATGTTTACTAACAGCAAGCAGAAATTTTAAAATGAAACACATAGGGAGACATGTATGAAGGAAGGTGCTTTGTAGTGAATTGTCGAGTCTTGTTTTCTGTGTATAATGTGCCTGAATGCATGAAAGTGGTTTTTGTGTGATTATAAATGAGGTCTAAAGTTTGACGCACCTCGCCTATGTGTTAGGCACATTATGGAACGTAGGCACATTACTAATGCGCCTAACATGTATTAAACGCTATCCAACGAGAAACGCGTAGTCCTGTTTTAATGTCCTAATAAACTGTATCTATACTTTATCAGTCTAGCGCCATCATTCCCTCTTTTTTTTCCCCTTTTATCACACTTTAAGTTAGCTGTGATTTTTAATATATAACATGTATAAAGGCTATAGATAGGCTGGTAATAAAAGAAAAGTCTTTAGAATAGCATGTCAGTAAATAGAAACTATGGTACTGATCTTGATTGGTGAACTACTGGTCCCAGCCAGACCTGTGGTGTGCTGGCTCTTGCTGTGTGTAGAATAAAGGGTGAAAGCAGCAAAAATACATTTCAAATTTTACTAGTAAAAATTTAAAATGTTAAAATCTGAACGACATCAGTGGGTCATTCAATGTAAAACTAATTTTAGATTCTATTATATTTAAATACATTTTATAGGAGATATTGTTATATTTTTTGGATATTATAGATTTTTATATTAATTTTATATGATAAAAAATTTTATTATTTAAAATAATTAAATTTTATATAGTTTGATAATAATCAGAAATCAATTTTTATTATTGTACTGGTGTAAGTTGAGAAATATTGGACATTTTTTTCTGTAATAACAAATTTAGCTCCACTTCAACTCCTCAGGCTTAGGCAGACCACATTGAAATAGGTCTGCCTGTTCGAGCAGTAATGCAGTAATAGTTTTGCTGAACTACATTCATATATGTGTCTAATATTACAAGTGTGGTGCGACACCCCTCCATAACGCCCCCAAAATGCCCTCTAATGTTAGACACATTAGAAAGTATCGAGTCTTACGAACAATGAGCCTAACACATTCATAAGGCGCATTAGACATCGTAGCCAGGTCACTTAGGCGCATTTTACACCAGAAAATGATAAAAAAAAACAAAAAACAATCATACATGTCTCCCATAGTATCGTTGAAATCTGCATTACATTTCGTCGTGCAGTGTATGCACTCAATTTATATTTAACTGTAAAATCTTTTTACCGTATACAATAAGATGCTGATACATTAGTACATGCATTTATACTGTTAAAAAGTAGGACACATTTCTAGTGGATGCAGCAAGTTTCCAGGCCTTTTTAAAACAATTGTATTCACTTAGTTTCTAATTAACTGGAAAACCTTTTCAAAGAGTACCTATCACATCCAGGGAAACCTCATGAAATAACAGGATACTAAAATACAAACAATTCCTTAAATATGCTTCATTAGGGAAATCAAAACATTTCACCTGTAATTCTGTTTTTAAAAAAGCGCTGGCCCTTTAAGACAGCTCTGAAGTCAGGCCAAGTGGGCACCTGACAGCTTGATGGATGACAGTTGATACAATCTCCTGCCTCTGAGAGGGAAGAGTCCACTGTGCAGGGGGGAGCCTGTAAGTCTACATCAACATCATGTGCACACTGATTTTCTCTGGGTTGCTATGTTGGATATAACACTAGCAGCAGTGTAATGTAGTTGCCTATAAGCCCTGTCGAACTATGTCCTCAGTGTGCTGTGCCTGCTGTACTGTATGTAGCAGCTATGTCCTCAGCTCTCCCTGCACAGGTGGTATAGATAAACAGAAAGAATCCCTGCTACATACAGAGCTAAGCTAAGAAAGTGAAACTAAGATATTTTCCCCTGTAATAATGCCATGAGCCTTCTGCATTGCTAATGACATGTATTGGAAAATAGTCTTATAATTTCATTTTCATTTGTGTTTGTTTGGAGGTGATAGGTACTCTTTAAGGTAATACAGTGAGATGCTGATAAGGTAGTACAAGTTTTTATACTGTTGACATGTAGCACAAATTTCCTATGAATGCAGCAAGTTTCCAGGCCTTCCTAAGACATTTGTAAGGCCAATGGATAGTTATTTTAAATAACTCAAACCTTTTCTGCTTCATATTGATGGAATCATTATGATGAATATAACCTTATCAGCTCTTAGTAAGTATAAAGAGAAGTATGCAGGAAGATGTCTGGTAAAGATGATAACCAGCATTTCATTGTTTTTTTATGTTCCCAGTCATCACCAAGGCACTCAAGCAGGTAATGTTCTGGAACTAGAATCCTTCATTGAAAGGGATCTCAGTAGTTTTATTTATTGCTTAAAGGGATGTTCCCAAGAAGCAAAGTGTACTGCACAGGTTGGCTATCAGCTAGCTCTAAGCTGACCGTGCATGAAGAGGAGGAGGGTGGTGTTTGTGGTACCCCATTCCTTCTATGGGAGTTCCTGGGTATAGCTAAGCACACACACTCAGCTCAAACCCCCATATAAGTGAAAGGAGAGGACGGCTGCAAGCGCTGCCCTCATTATTCTCATGCATGACCTGTGCAGTACACTTTGCTTCTTGGGAACACCCCTTTAATTAAAATATCTAATCACTTGATGCTCTGATTAAGAAAGAAAATTACCATATTTATAAACCAGTTACTTTTAAAAAATAAAAACAAAAAACATTGTGTGGGCTAATAAGGAGAGCCTGCATAATAAGTGCATGGAACCAACTTTATATTACAGTTTGCTGCGGTTGCATCCGATTAACCTCTTGAATGCCTGACAAAGGCTTCTTGGTTCCCTGTAACATCACCACGCCCGCCGGGCATGGTGATTGACAGCTACAGTAAGTAGCAGTACAGTCATGTATTGCTATATATTGTAGCAGCGATCTATAGATCGCTTAGTCAAGTCCTCTTTGGGGACAAGTAAAAAAAAAAAAAGAAGTGAAAAACAAAAAAAATTAAGTAAATATCTTGCACCGTCCTTCCCCATTACAAATGCCAATTGGCCCAAAAAAAAATCACGTCTAACGATTTAGCCTACAAATCTGTCATGTTATTTAACACATGCAATGAACAATGAAAAAAAAACAATGGCAGAATTGTAAGACGATTGGAGAAAAAAGCAATCAAAAAGTCATATAAACCCCAAAGTGGTACCAATAAAAATGTCAGTTCATCCTGCAACAAGAAAAAAAAAAAGTTATGGCTGTCAGAGGAGAATGGCGCCTAAACATTGTTTTACACAATGAAAACTGTGCTGCCTCATATAGAAAAAATATAATTTGGATATTACTGTATCGCCCAGTAGAGTAAAACTAAAATGCCATACAAACTGCACAGTGAATACTGTAAAAAATTAAAAAAAAACACTACCAGGATTGTTGTATATTCTTTATTCTGCCTTCCAAAAAATGTATTAAAAGTGGATCAAAAAGTCATGTTTCACCCCAAGTGGTGAAAACGTCAACTCATCCCACTTAAAAAAAAGCCCATACACAGCTCCGTACACAGAAAAATAAAAAGTCATGGCTCTCAGACTAGGCAATGCAAAAACATGTATTTTATTTTTTTTTTTTTTAAATAAAAGTATTTTTTGGTGTAGAAGTAGCAAAACATAAAAAAAAATATATAAATTTGGTATTACTGTAATCGTATCGACCAGCTGAGTAACGTTATCATATCAATTCAGTGGCGTAACTAGAAAAGCCTGGGCACCAAAGCAAAACTTTTAGTTGGGGCCCCTGATGCTAGCCCCTCCCCTGAGCACAAACATTTAACAGTGCCTGTCAATAATAGTCATAGATAATACAAGGAACAAATACCTCACCATACATATCACCATCATACTGCTACCAAACTTTATCCCACTATATCAAGACCGACATTACAAACAACGCTACTACATAAGGACCTGAATATACTGCCAAAACATGACCACAAATTACCACCACTAAGTGACTGAACATTACCACTATACTATTATTGAATATAGATCAATATGTAACAACCAGTATTAACACCATACAGTGGCCATATAGTGGTATATACTAGTGATGAGCGATTGCGTCAACTATCGTCATCGGATCGATAGTCGATATCGTCAATTATCATGCCGATATCCGATAATAGATAATCGCCGATGACCATTAAAGTCTATGGGAGAGGAACAACACCTTCATTCTTACACCCAAACAGGGGAGGAGAAGCTGGAATTAACATCCACAACAGTAAAATGGATACGTGCTACATCTTAGGCAACACAATTAGGCAACAAGAGTCACAGAAAAAAAACTGACAGACTATTCACTATCCCTGTCCTGTACCACAGCATGACCCTTAAACCTTCATGACCCACAAATTAAAAAGTGACAGAAGGCAGTATTACTTGAACCACCATTTTAGTTGAACTGGACATTGACTATCCCTGTCCTGGACCGCAGCATGACCCTTAAATCTACATGACCCACAGATTAAAAAGCGCCGGAAAAAGGAGTCTTTCAACCACCATTTTAGTTTAACTGGACATTGACTATACCTGTCCTGGACCGCAGTATGACTATCAAACCTGTCTGAGCCACAGATTAAAAAGTGCCGGAAAAAGGAGTCTTTGAACCACCATTTTAGTTGAACTGGACATTGACTATGCCTGTCCTGGACCACACTTTGACCATCAAACCTGTCTGAGCCACGGATTAAAAAGTGCCGGAAAAAGGAGTCTTAGAACCACCATTTTAGTTGAACTGGACATTGACTATGCCTGTCCAGGACCGCAGCATGACTCTTAAATCTACATGACATGAGAAATGGGCAGCTGAGGAATGCTTGGTCTTGGAAGTAGCGGAGGAGGCGGAGACAGAGGGTGTGACAGTGGTTGGAAGCCCGGGATCAAGTTGGCCTTTTTTGGCCAAGTGTTCCCTCCATTTCAACTCATGCATTCGCTGCATGTGACTAGACATGTTGGTGGTGGTTAAACACTTAAGATTCTTCCCTCTACTGATGCGTTTACGGCAAAGGCAGCATATGACATCGCTGGGTGAATCAGAGGCTTGCTCGAAAAAGGCCCAGGCTTGAGAGGTCCTGGACCTTTTCAACGGCGATAAGCAAGGAGCGGTGTTTCCGCTGATCGTGGCTGGCGGAATAATCTCAGCGGACTTGTGCGACCGCCCTCTCCCTTTTTGAGGCGGGAGCCGTACTGACACTACCCCATCATTTTCCTCCTCGTTCAGTGATGAAGCACTCGCAAGCAAATTCTGCTGAAAAGACCACATTGGATCCGCAATGTCTTCATCATCATCATCAACACAGGGGACTTCCTCGTCCTGACATTCTGCATCCTGGAGCTGTGGGCTACAAGCAACAGGCACTACAAGGAGTTGCCGACCGCCCGGGATTTTTGCCGATTGACTGGCTTCCTTCTCCTCCTCTGATGCCATCAGTGATTGGGCGTCAAAGCAGACAAAATCATCCTCTTTGGCTTCTTGATCTTTGGAAATGCCTTCTGACCCCAACCGCATTTTGTCATCAAAGAGGTCTTCAGAAAATGGATTATCCACAGTGGTGGGTACACAAGTTGACATTTGGGCTGCCTTCGCTTCATGTTGGACAGATGCTGACAATGCTGATGACGACATTTGTGGACGTGACTGGGAGGACGAGGAGGTAAGACTGCTGGATGCAGGTTGCATTAACCACTGAAGAACAGATTGGCGACGCTGTTCGTTACTGAGATTCACAGGGCCCTGACCCAGCGATGACAGGCCTGACGGTCCTGCAACCGACGATCCGCTGGCTTGCGTGTTGTCGCCAGCACTGAAAGGAGCACCTTCTCTCGTACCTCTACCTCCATGTCCTACACCCCTCTTTGCTCGCTTACCACCTGCATTTCTCTCTATGTTCAGAAAGATATAAACTTAAGAAGGTATGGGAAAGTTTTTGACAGTCTTTTAGTGAAAGACGGCAAATCACAGCTATTCTTAAATCCCTCTAATTTCCTACAGCCAACTAGGATTAGAAACTGAATTGTTTCTAGCGAATACCTGTGAAATGCGATCTGGTGGAAGAACCGTAAGACAAAATCAACAGTGTTCTTCCTTCAGTCCCAGGGATTTACAACTGCCCAGTAGGACTAGGAATTGATAGTTTTCAACAAACTATCATACAAGTGCGCTATCTGCGCCAAACTGAGATTCACCGAGCGCAATAAAAATATTCAGAAGTTACACGGATGAGAAATTGCGTTTTTTGCAGCAATGACAAATGAGAACAGTTACTAGAAAATTTTTCTATCAAAATTGTCGTACAACGTGGCTATTTGAAAAAAACTAGGGCCGCACCACGTGCAATACAGCTATTTAAAAGTTATACGGATAACAAACGGTGGTTTTTGCACCAATGAAATACACCAACAGTAACTACAAAATTTCTGTATCCAAATTTAAGTACAAGGTGGCTATTTGAAAAAAACTGGGGCGAACCAAAGTGCAATACAGCTATTTAAAAGTTATACGGATAAGAAAAGGTGGGTTTTGCACCAATGAAATACAACAGCAGTTACCACAAAATTTCTGTATTCAAATTTAAGTACAAGGTGGCTCTTTGAACAAAACTGGGCCGCACCAAAGTGAAATACAGCTATTTAAAAGTTATATGGATAATAAAAGGTGGGTTTTGCACCAATGAAATACAACAGCAGTTACCACAAAATTTCTGTATTCAAATTTAAGTACAAGGTGGCTCTTTGAACAAAACTGGGCCGCACCAAAGTGAAAAACACCTATTTAAAAGTTATACGGATAATAAAAGGTGGGTTTTGCACCTATGAAATACACCTGCAGTTACTAGCAAATTTATGTATCCTAATATAAGTACAAGGTGAGTCCTTGAACAAACCTGGCTGCGCCAAAGTGAAAAACACCTATTTAAAAGTTATATGGATAATAAAAGGTACAATTTCACCTCAGGTGCGAGGTGTGCTGGCCAAAAACTGGTAAAAAAAAAAAAGCCATTTCAATGCAGTTTCAAAGCAGAGTCTGGGCTGCACAATATACACTCTCCTTTCAAAAGCCTGCCTGCCTGTCTGTCTGTGTTTGCCCGCACTCCCTCCCCCCTCTCCCCCCGCGGCTGTACAGTGCTAGATGCTTCTTTAAAAGTCTATGTCTAACTAACTAAGAGCTGACATTCCCTAATCTACCTATGTTCTAATGTTCACAGCTAAAAGCATAGTTGTCTGTATGAATAGAGAACTGTGTCTCTGAGCTGAGCTGTATTGAGAGAGATCTAGCACACATCCTGCTCTAGTGAGAGACACTGAACACTGATGATGAACAGGAAACGCTATTCTACGCAAAACGAGGTCATGTGATTTTTCCAGCCAATGACAACCGTACACATCACAGTCATGACGTCACACACCCAGCTCAACCTGCTCTATGTGCTAAGCTGATTTGCTGGCCGCCAAAATGACAGGAAGCGCCGAAAATGGCACAATAGAAATAGATTATGCGCAGATTCTCACCTAAAATATCGCGTGATCGGAAATTTCCAATCAACCTAAAAACCGTGCCGATTTCAACTTTGTCGATTATAATCGCTCATCCCTAGTATACTGTATACCAGTTGTACACAGGCTCTGCAGATTGTATATTACCACTATATAGTGGTATATACCAGTTGTACACAGGTTCTGCAGACTGTATAGTACCTCCATACAGTGACGTTTTAGTGGTGTATACACAGGTTCTGCAGACATATAAGTGACTACAGTGCATTTATATCTAATGACTCATAGGTGGTGTTTTTGTTTGATTAGTCGTCACTAATCACCCACATATGTACAAACTTTCCATGTGTGATAGAGCAGGTACAGGCCATAGTTTAGAGTCACAGTCTCCTAGGGGATGGGGAGGAACAGATGACTAACCCCCTAGAGCAGTGATGTCGTACCTTTTTGAGACCGAGTGCCCAAACTGCGACCAAAAAATGCCTTAGGTACCACAAAGTGCCAACGACGTCGGCGCGAAGCAGGGAGGTGACGTCGGGAAGCGGGGCACCACAACAATTAATACGAGGGATGTGATGGCCGCTTAGCCCATCTCTCTGCCATATTTCCACTATACAGTGACCATATTGTGGTAGATAGCAGTGTACATAAGTGGTCAGCAGACAGTCGACTGATTAATACCACACCCCGACCACATATCACCACCACATAGTGACTGAATAATACCGCCACGTATCACCACCACAAAGTGACTGAATAATGCTGCCACACCATTACTGAATATAAACCATTACACTTTGCGCGCATATAAGAGATTACAGTTCAGGCACATTTAATAACTCACAGGTGACGTTTCTCCAGTCGTTCGTACTCCGTTTTTCTCCATCCGGTCCACACCTTCGTGCTGACATCTCCCGACCAACTCTCATGCCTGTAGATTTAGACACAAATATCTTAGAATCCTCACTTTTCCAGCAACTCCTTACTTACAGGTATAGTCCCCTCAGTTAAGTGGGTGTATAGGTCCCCTCAATTAGGCAGGTATATTGATATATGTCACCTCAGGCAAGCAGGTATAAAGATATAGATCCCCTCAGGCAGATAGGTATATAGATATAGGTCCCCACAGGCAGTATACAGATCCCCACAGGCAGTAGATGTCCCCATTCAGGCAGTATATAGCTCCCACAGACAGTATACAGCTCTTCACAGACAGTAGATAGCCCCGTTAAGGCAGTAGATAGCTCTCTTCAGGCCGAATCTAGGTCCCCACAGGCAGTATATAGATAGCTCCCCACAGGCAGTATATAGATAGCCAGCACTCCCCCCACAGGCAGTATATAGCCAGCCAACACTCCCCACAGGCAGTATATAGCCAGCCAGCACTCCCCACAGGCAGTATATAGCCAGCCAGCACTCCCAACCATGCCAGTACATAGATAGCCAGCACTCCCCACCTGCCAGTATATAGATGGCCAGCCAGCACTCTCCCCACCTGCCAGTATATAGATGGCCAGCACTCTCCCCACCTGCCAGTATATAGATGGCCAGCACTCCCCACCTGCCAGTATATAGATGGCCAGCACTCTCCCCACCTGCCAGTATATAGATGGCCAGCACTCCCCACCTGCCAGTATATAGATGGCCAGCCAGCAGTCTCCACCTGCCAGTATATAGATGGCCAGCCAGCACTCTCCCCACCTGCCAGTATATAGATGGCCAGCCAGCACTCTCCCCACCTGACAGTATATAGATGGCCAGCCAGCACTCCCCATCTGCCAGTATATAGCCAGCACAAATAAAAGTAATAACATGAAATAAAATACCTTACTTCTTTCCAGCGCGCTCCTCTTCTGTCCTCTTCTTTCCCAGCGCGGGCCGCTCCTCTGTCAGCTCCCCGGGCGCACAGCCTATGACGGGCTGTGCGCCCGAGGACAGGCAGCGGCGCGGTGATGTAACTACATCGCGTCGCTGAGCGCATGGGGCCGCCGCGCTCCCTCAGCACTGAGGGTCCGGCGGGTCCCGACTCATGCTGTGGTAGACCTGCGGCCTGCCGGAGGCCCCAGGTCCGACACTGGGACGTGGACGCTGAGCTCTTGCACGCCGTCTGGGTCACAGTGCAGGAAGGCAGCGAGTGGCCAGCCTGGCATGCGTGCCAGCAGAGATGGCCCTGTAACCCTTAGAATCATATTACCAGGTAGGTAGGTAGGCAAGGCTCTTGGTAGGTAGGAAAACGGGCAAGGCCCCAGGTAGGTAGGCCCTATTTAGGTTGGTAGACCTCAGTTGGATACGTTGGTAGACCCTAGGTATGTAGGCCCAAGATAGGTAGGTTGATAGGCCCCATTTAGGTAGGTAGATAGGTCCCTGGAACGTAGGTAGGCCCCAGGTATGTAAGTGGTAGGTGGACCCCAGGTATGTTTGTTGTAGGTGGGCCCTAGGCAGGTAGATTGTAGGTATGGCCCCAGATAGGTAGATTGTAGGCATAACCCCAGTTACTTTGGCTGCAGGTATGGCCCCAGTTAGGTGAGTTGTAGGTATGGCCCCAGTTAGGTAGGTGGTAGGTATAGCTCCAGCTAGGTAAGCAATATGTATGGCCCATAAAATAGGTGGTTGGTATGGTCCCAGGTAGGTAGAGATAGGTGAGACCCATAACTTAAAGGGGTTATCCGGGAGTTTAATGATTTCATAGAACTCTATAAACAACATTAACACTGAAAAGTAAAGATACTCCACTACCTCCATGTGTTTCTTTTCTTTTGCCTCCTTATTCATCTAGCATGAGATCCACTTTTTGTAGTGAAACTTCCTGCTTGTGTGAGTGTCAGCAGCTCTTTCGTAAGTCCCACAAAGCACTACAGTCACAATCCAGGACTTCACTGCAATGTCCCCTAATCCTCCTAGCACTGTTCAGCTCTGCCTGTACACCCTGATATCATCATTCTCAGACATTGACACCTCATGCCCCCTGCATCTCTGCTCCAGTTCACTTGGTTGTCTGTAGCAGGCTGTGTATAATAGAGTGCACCAATCAGTTTGTAACATGGTAAAAAACATTCTTCCTTATCCTACAATATATTTATACATGTATAAATATATATAATTTGGTTTGTATATTTCTAGGTATGTACTATACATCCAACAAAGCAGATACACAGCTATCCCATCATTGTAACTCTGATTGCTGTGGGGAATGTGACATCTCCAAGCTTTCCTGTACAATGGATAGCCTATCTAGCATCCACGAAAGGTGGATGATGTTACATCCCCCACAGCAACCAGTTTTTAATCATGGGAAAGCTGTGTCTGCTGTAGGGGATGTGGCAACATCCCTGCACTGATGTCAGGGCAGGATCTCATGACGTTTTACTCTGGCATCACTACTATATAAAGAGCAGTAGGCAGACATTTTTTTCTGACTGCCGCTAGATAAGCTCAGAGGTCCTGATGCACATTCAGCCAATCAAACAATGCAAGTCTTCTGACCAGGTGAGAAGCAAATCAAAGACATATAATCTTATCAGAAGGTAAAAACTGTGCACAATAATTAAACTAGATGCTAGCAGCTAGAAGTGATGAGTCACTATGTACACAGTTATCACTGTATGTATCCACATTAGTGTATAACACCCTCCCCCTCCAGCTCTGTACTTAAAGGGGATTTATCGCTTCCTTCGTTCGGCTCTTACTGAGATCTTTCTAAATCTCATTTCCTGGAATGCAGGGGAGTTTCTTCCCCTCCCATCTGGGTGTTTCTTTTCTGTAGGGGGATGACATCATCCCCCCTCCCTTCCCTTTCTGTGCTCGTTCTTGAGTCTAGTGTTTGTTTAACATCAGAGGGATGTGACAGCACAGCCTGGCTCTTCCACCTCCCTTGTCTGTGTGCATACGAATCCAACTCACCGTGTCTGTGCTCTCACTAGTCACTAGTCATTCTTATTTAAACTGACAAAGAACTGCCCGCATACCAATATAAATAACACTGATGCTCTGGAGATGACCCCTCACTCTCTGGTCCCTGACCGCTCCGTGCAAAGTCTCCCTGACAGTGGGCGGAGAGGAATGCGATCCCTCACTCTCTGGTCCCTGACCGCTCACTGCAAAGTCTCCCTGACAGTGAGAGGAATGAGATCACATCTCAAGCACATTCCGTGCTACTGAGCATGCCTGGAATGTGCTCACTACAGACAGGCATTCCGGCCAGACAGAGGCAGCGGGGAATGTATGTGATGACGTATTAAAGTCATTCCGGGCTACTGCGCATGCCCGGAACGTCTTTAATACAGGAAAACAAAGCAGGGAGACGACAGAGCCGGCAGTCCTCAGGGAGTATGCGCAGGTATGCGCGCTCGCGATTTAGACCCAGGGGCCGCACAGAATGCTAATTGAAAGAGCCGGCACCCAATGAACAGAGAGGGGTAGGATTAGACCCAGACAAGGCAAGTTTGTTTACAGAAACAGAGAATAAGGGAGACAGAGAAAACGAGACAGCTTTGCAAATGACATCCAATTGCAAAGTTGTTTGTTTTCACTGTCCCCTTATTCTGAAAGCCATTTATTGAAACGATAACACCCCTTTAAATGATTACATTCCTGTCAGCACCTCTGTGTACATAGAGACTGATAAGCCACTAGAGACAGCCAGAGCTTTCTCTGCTCAGGTCCCACCCAGTAAATGGGAGTGTTTCTGAGCCCAGCCTGGCTTCAAAGCTCACCCACTGCGTGACAAAATGTCCAGTGAGGCGGAAGCAAAACAATGTGAGCAATGGATTTCACATGGTTTACAAGAAGGAGGGGAGTAACGGGTTCTCTGCCTGGCTTTGCAAAGCAGAACAGGTAAAGAATTTTTAATAGTATCAATTACAGAGTTCAATATAATTAAGGTGTGAGCCCTATAAGAAACAAAAAGATAGTCCTGGAAAACCCCTTTAAAGAAAGAAAAGCAAAAAAATTCTCACTTCTCTCCAAATTCCCCCGACATGATGAGCAGCCGGTAGACTTCTCACTGTGAATCCCAGTGTAGGCAGCACAATGATGTGACATCACTGCACCGCCTACTTCAGCACTAGAGGCCTAAAACCTTATGCCTATCAGGCTGAATAGCAGAGCACTGGTGGCATTTGCCCTTGATTCCCGTTCTGAGGCAGGATGTGGCGGATGGACCCACAGTGGCGGCGGGCCCCATAGCAGCCATAGAGGCACAACCACTGTGTCCATTAGATTTCCTGGTGACTGCTGAACAAATATAAACACACTATCAGGATTGCTGTATTTTATTCTGCCTCCCACAATCTTTGATAAAAAGCGATCATATTAACCCCCAATGGTACTAATGAAAGCATCAACTCATCTCACAATACAAAACTCCTTAATAAGCTCCATATATAGAAAAATTCAAAAGTTATATCTGTCAGACTATAACGACATAAACGCATTTTTTTTTACAAACGCAGCTCAATTGTGTAAAAGTAGTAGAACTGCTGAACCTGAAAGAAATTGCGTAATACATTTTCGGATACTTTTTTTTCCAGGATTCCTTGTGAAAATTAAACCTTTACAGCTTAAACTGCATATTATTAGAGAGAAATTAATTTTAAATTCTTGCAGCCTAGCGCTACAAAAAATCTATGAAACACCTGAGGGGTCAGTATAGTCATTAAGGGCAACATGTATGTACGGTGCTGCACAAGAAGTCTGGTGTCTTTTCAGCTTGAAAACTGATGCAGCCCTGTTCGCTAGATTTTTAATCAGGTACACTCCAGTATGAGGCATGTTACAAAGCGCCCATGGCACTTTGCAATGCGCCTGAGATCGGGGGGTGTGCTGGAGGCATGTTGCACTACAATCGTGTGTTTCTACACATTTATGACTTTTGATCAGTAAATCCAGGCGCAATACTGCTGGAACAGGTAGATCACTTTAACAATGGTTTACCTGAGCCAGAAGTGTCACTTTGTAGCTAAAAAGCGCTAAATCTATGAGCCGCAGCAGAACAGGTTAATAGATTCAGTCGCATTCTACGCTACAAATGCGGGCAAAAAGAATTGGCGTCTGTGCGCCAAAATACATACATGTCGCCCTATAGAGTGTAGTTTCCCTAAATGAGGTCTTCTTAGGGGTGTTTATTACGTTTTAGCACCTGCAAACCTAAAATGGCGCCTAAACAAAATGCTAGTGAAAATGATACACCAAAGTCCAGTAGGTGCTCCTCCTATTCTGAGGGTTTCGGTTTAGTCAGCTAATGTACTAGGGGGACATATGGGATATCTCTAAAATGGCAGAATAGTGGGAATCAATATTAAGTTGCATTTCCTTGGTAATATAATGGATTAAAATTGAAAATCTGCAAGTTTGTTTCCTTTAATTTCTGTGAAACACCAAGAAAGTTAACAAACTTCCTAAATGCTGTTTTGAATATTTTAAGGGTGGCAATTTTTTAACCCCTTAACGACCTTAGACGTATCCATACGTCCAGGTCTTTTGGGGGTTAACGCACCTGGACGTATGGATACGTCCTGAGGATCGCGCGAATCTAAAGTAGAGTTCGCGCGCTCGGTGCGGGGTGTCCGCTGTATTTTACAGCTGACATCCCGCAGCGTCGGCCCCGCCCCCGGTTTGCACCGGGGTGGGGGGGGGGGGCGGTTAACCCCTTAATTATCGCGGCGATCGGGTCGCAATAACTAAGGGAGACGCAGGAGGAGATCGCTCCTCCAGCGTCTCTGTCGGCGGCAGCAGCGCACGGATCGCGCGATCCGTGCAGCTCCTGCCCTCTGACAGACAGCACGGAAGGCAAAGAATGCCTTCCGGGTTGTCTGTGACGTCACGATGCCCGGCCGTGCCCTGTGGGCATGGCCCGGCATCGTGACTGACAGTTGTCATAGGAACCAGTCATAGCAACAAGCTATGCACTGATTCCTATGAATGAGAGATCTTTAGATCTCTCATTCAAATCCCCTATGGGGAAAAGTAAAATAAAAATGTGAAAAAGTGAAAAAAACTAAAAAAAAAAAGTGAAAAACAAGTAAAACACAAACACGAAAAATAAAATAAAAAATACGTACACCGCCCTTTTCCCCTTTACAAACGCCAATCGCCCCAAAAAAGATCAAAAATAAATAAAGTACCCATATTTGGTATCGCCGCATGCGTAATGACCTGCCCTATAAATCTGTCATGTTAATTAACCCGTACGGTGAACGCCGTAAAAAAAAAAAACAATCACAGAATTAAGATTATTTTTCATCCCGCAGCACATAAAATGGAATAAAAATTGATCAAAAACTCCTAGAAATGCCAAAGTTGTACCAATTAAAACGTCAGTTCATCCCACAAAAAAAGTCCTTATACAGCTCTGTATACGGAAAAATAAAAAATGTATAGCTCTCAGAAGATAGCGATGCATAAATATTGTTTTACACACTAAAAACACTTTTCTTTTTTTTTTTTTTAAAGTGCTTCAACATAAAAAAAACTATATAAATAGGGTATCGCCATAATCGTAGCGACCCAAAGAGTAAAGCTAACTTATCACGGATAATGCACGGTGAGCCCGGTTAAAAATAAACACTACTAGGATTGCAGTATTTTCTTCACCCTGGCCTCCAAAAAATTGATTTAAAAGCGATCAAAAAGCCTTGTCCCCCCAAAAATGATACTAATAAAAACGTCAACTCATCTCGCAAAAAACAAGTCCCTACACAGCTCCAAGCACAGAAAAATTTAAAAGTTATGGCTCTCAGACTATGGCGATGCAAAAACGTATTTTCCTGGTTGAATAAAAGTGTTTTTATTGTATAAAAGCAGTAAAACATAAAAAAATATACAAATTGGGTATCGGTGTAATCGTATTGACCTGCTGAGTAAAGCTACCATGTCATATATACCGTACAGTGACCGCTATAAAAAATAAAAATAAAAAACACTACCAAGATTGCTGTATTTTGTTCAAAACATCTCAGAAAAACCTTAATAAAAAGTGAACATAGCATCATATGCACCCCATAATGGTACCAATAAAAACTTCAACTCATCCCGCAAAAAAACAAGCCCATACACAGCTCTGCACACAGCAAAATAAAAAAGTTATGGCTGTCAGAATAGGACAACATAAAAACGTATTTCTACTGTGTAAAAGTGATATAAAACAGAAAAAACTATATAAAATCTATATCATTGTAATTGTACCGACCCCCATAGTAAAGTTATCACATCATTTACACTGCACGGCGAATGCTGTAAAATTTAAACTCAAAAAACAATGACCGAACTGCGTTTTTCCCCCCATTTTCATTGCCCAATGCTAAAAAAAAACTATGGAACACCTGTGCATCCAAAATGCACAGTACACCCCTAGATGAGATCCCTGATGGGTGTTGAATCCTAGATGGGCCACTTCTGGAAGGTTTCGCCTGTTCTGCTACTTTGGGGTCTTTGCAAATGCGACATGGCCCCACCAAAATCTGCGTTCCAAAAGCAATAGCGCTCCCTCCTTATACGCCATGCCATGCGCCCAAACAGCAGTTTACACCCACATGTAGGGTATTGCCGAACTTGGAAGAAATTGCTTAACAAAGTTTTAGGGTTCTTTTTCCAGGATTCCTTGTAAATATAAAACATTTTAAGCTAAAATTGCAGATTATTGTAAAAAAATTATTTTTTTAATTTATCACAGCCTTATGCTAAAAAAAATTTGAGAATCACCTGTGTGGTCTAAATACTCATGCACCCCTGGAATATATTCATTAAGGGGTGTAGTTTCCCAATATGCGGTCTATTTAGGGGTGTTTATTAAGTTTTAGCACCTTAGGGTGTCCCCAAACCTGAAATGGCGCCTAAATAAAATCGTATTGAAAATGAGACCCCAGAGTATAGTAGGTGCTCCTTCTATTCTGGGGCTTATGGTTGAGCCAAATAATGCACTAGGGCCACATATGGGATATCTCTAAAAACGGCAGACCTGGGTGAATTGATATTAAGTTGCATTTACCTAGTCACATTTACCGTATTCCAGTGAATAATGGATAAATATTGAAAATCTGCAAAAAAAGTGAAATTTTGAAATTTCACCTCCACTTTGCTTTAATTTCTGTGAAATATCTGAAGGGTTATCAAACTTCCTAAATAGTGTTGTAAATACGTTAAGGGGTCTAGTTTCTCAGATGGCGTCACTTATGGGGGTATCTAACATGCAGGCCCCTCAAAGCCACGTCAGAACTGGAGTGGTCCCTAAAAAAATGTATATTGCAAATTTTCTTGAAAATGTGAGAAATTACTACTAAATTTCTAAGCCCTCTAATGTCGTAAAAAAAAAAGACATTTAAAAAATGATGCCAACCTATAGTGGACATATGGTAGATGCTAGTTATAAACTATTTTGTGGTGAATAATTATGTCTTGCACGCAGAAATTTTGCAACTTTCAAAATCGCTAATTTTTCCAAATTTTCATGAAATTTTGATATTTTTCACAAACAAACAAGGATTGTATGGATAAAAATTTCTTACTAACTTAAAGCACAATGTGTCACGAGAAAACAATCTCTGAATCACATGAATAGGTAAAAGTGTCAAAAAGTTATTCTCACATAAATTGACACATGTCAGATTTCAAAAATAGGGCTGTGTCAGGAAGGTCAAACAGGCTGGGTCCTTAAGGGGTTAACAGGAGTTATTTATTCTATTTATTAGTCTAACACAAACCCTCTAAGCCACGTCCAGATCTGGACTGGTCCCTAAAAATCTGTGTTGCAAATTTTCTTGAAAATGTGAAAAATTGCTGCTAAATTTCCAAGCTCCTTGATGTAAAAAAAATAAAGACATTTAAATCACATGGATAGGTAAAACCATGAAAAAGTAATTTTCACATAAAGTGACATGTCAGATTTGAAAAATGTGGCTCCGTCAGAGAGGTGAACACGCTCCGGCAGTAAGGTGTTAAAATGAAAATATATATACCGTATATTTTTTTTTCTGAATTAGGCTAAAACAATGCTGCAGTGCTGTCATTGCTTGATCTTATTAATTAATTTAAGCCCTCAGACAATATTGTGAGGCTTTGAAGTTTTTTTCATTCCATCAGTCATGTTGCTGCATCTCTTTGCATAATAGCCAAGACTTCTACTATGGACTACAAATGAATGAAATGTGGCTCTACAATAGTGTATCCTGATGTGTACAGTACTGTGGTGTAGCTCTACTGTTTCACTAATCATGGGACTGAGTAAAAAAATTATGTTGGTTGTGTGGCTTCAGAAGACTACTAAAAGCTACATCTGTTTTCATTAGTTACTTATGATCGAATTAGTAACAACTAATGCACATATGTGAATAGCTTATATACTTTTCATAACTGATTGAACTGTAGAGCATTTCTGTTGGAAGTCTGTTTTTATCAGAGTGATATCCTTATTAAAGCTTACAGAATTATAGATAGATTGGAACTAAAACTTAAAATGTGGCTTAGTGTGAATGCCGTGCATTCAACCTTTCTACTGAAATCAGTGTCAAATGCAGATACATATACACCGATCAGCTGTAACATTAAAGGGGTTTTTCTACCCTGACAAATTTTGTAAGTGGGCTGATGACCACCACATTTGAGTGAATTATGAAGTGGCAAGACTCTCTCCATTCACTTCTATTGGACTTATGAAAACAGCTGAAAATGGCTGTTTGGCAATTTCTGTAACTTCCATAAATGAGAGGCACACACATTCATAGCCACCTCTCTAATCATTCTCTATCTGGATGTATGGCTGCCTCACCAACTGAATCATTCTTCACACAAGTGTGGGTTCCAGAGTTGTGATCCACATCTGTAAGAAATTCATGATATATTTTGAGAATACACAATAAATGTCCAAGGAACTGTGTATGTTGCCTTTGTGCCACTAGACAGCTCTAACTGGTAGAGGCATGGACTTTACAAGACCTCTCAATATGTCCCGTGGCATCTGGCACCATAAATTAGCAGCAGGTACTTTAGGTCCTATAAGCTGCAAGCAGGGGCTTCTAAGAATTGGACTTGTTTCATCAGCACATCACATTGATATGTAAATTTTGTGGAATTTTGAGGCTGAATCAACACCTGGAACTATTTGTCATATTCCTTAAACCATTCCTGAACAATTTTTGCAGCATGATAGTCCATATTTCACTGCTGAAATAGGCCAGACAATTCCTCAGAAGGGAGTACTTAGCCTGCCACAATTTTTAGGGAGGTGCTACATGTTAACATGAAGTTCATATGAATAGTTTTCCCAGCAGAACATTGTGCAGAGCATGACACTGTCTCTGCCATTTTGCATTCTTCATGTTTCCAGTGCAATCATTAATTTAGGTAAGTGACACATATACATCTGACTGTCCAAATTATGTAAAATAAAATGTGATTCATCAGGGGAGGACACTTTTTCTATTGCCTTAAGGTATGTTCACGCAACGTAATTGCAGGCTGTACTACTGGGCGTAATTGTGGTAAAATCATAGCTCTCATTGAGTGCTATAATAAGCCGACGTTTTCCCTGATGCACAGTACATGACAGAAAAAGAAGCGACATGTTGGGGAAAACGAAAGTGAATGGGGATTAGCACAGAGCGCTTGAGAAGTATGCGCTGGCCAGCCATGTGAATTCACCCTTAAAGGGGTTGTCTCACTACGAAGATCATAGTTGAAAATGTAGGGACCAAAAATCTAAGGATGTACGTCCTTGGTTACTATTGGCAAAGTGCTATGGTTTTAGAGAATGGGCTGGATTACTTGTGCTTAGCAACGGAGTTTGTTTACTGGTTGGGGAAGCATTCTGTCCCACCCTGGTCGCGGACAGGATCGCACATGCAAAGGAAAGGCAGTGAAGAGGAGGGGCAGGGATGTGTGTATTGGCAGGCAAGGAGGAGAAGCAGTGAGAGGACATGCAGTGGGGATGAGCGGCCGGGAAGAGCGGGGGGAGGGTGTATTGGCAGCCACCGGGAGGTGTGTATTGGCAGCCACAGGCAAGGAAGAGAGGCAGTGAAGAGGATACAATACACACAACCCCCCTGCAGGTCCTCTTCACTGCTTCTCCTCCGTGCGTGCCAATACACACATCCCGTGAGACATGCTGCAATTTACTGTGTATTCTGACACCTTTCTATTATAACCAATATTAACTTTTTCAGCAATTTGTGGGCTCAGACCAGACATCTTAGCCTGTACTCCCATAAGTATTAATGAGCCTTCGTCCTACATTGCCCTGACACTAAGATTGTACTTTTTTGGGGCACTTTTGTTAGGTACTAACCACTGCACACCAGGAACATACGACAAAACCTTGTCATGGGGGCTGGCGCGGGTGCCGTCGCCCCCCGCATCCGCCTCCCTGCCTGCATGGGGTCCGGCGCAGGTGCCGCATCCTCCCGTGTCCAGCCCCTTGCTGCCCGGGTCTCTGCGCCTGGTCACTTACCCGTCCACGCTCCCATGCTTCCTGCTTCTGCCTGTCCCGGCCGCCGTGCGCGAGCCTGCTGCTTAGGGCGCGCGCGCGACGACTGGTCCAGATTTAAAAGGGCTAGCGCACTGGTAATTTGTCTATTGCCGGCCGCTGGTCCTATATAAGGTACACACCCCCTGCACTCTCTGCCAGTTTGTTGGTGTGTGTTAGTGAGTCTTGAGTAGATTTTGGCCTCTGCAACGCTCCGGCGGTGTTCCAGAATTTTGTCAATGAGATCTTACGCGATCTCCTCTACGTCTGTGTCATCGTCTACCTAGATGACATCTTAATCTTCTCTCCTGATCTGGAAACTCACCGCCTCCACGTCCGCCAGGTGCTCAAACGTCTCCGTGACCACCAGTTATATGCCAAACTGGAGAAATGCTTGTTTGAACACACCTCATTGCCCTTCCTGAGGTACATCGTCTCGGATCAGGGTCTCCAGCTGGATCCCTCGAAGCTGTCTGCGTTCTTACAGTGGCCTCAAACAGTGGGCCTTCGCTCTATCCAACGCTTTCTGGGGTTCGCTAACTATTACAGACAGTTCGTCCCGCATTTCTCCATGCTCGTGGCCCCGCTGGTGGCCCTTACGAAGAAAAATGCCAACCCTAAATCCTGGCCGCCAGAAGCCCAAGAAGCTTTTGATCGCCTTAAATCAGCTTTCGCTTCGGCTCCAGTTCTGTCTCGCCCAGACCTGCAGCGTCCATTTGTCCTTTATCTGCATTCTGCTCAACGACTGATTCCTGGGCAAGCCAGGTGGTCACTCTTTTTCGCTCGCTTTGATTTTCTTCTTCACTTTCGGCCAGCTGGGCAGACAGTCAGTGCGGACGTTCTCTCTAGATCCTCGGACACAGTGGGCTTGGAGCCGCCTCTGCAGCACATAATTCCTCCAGAACGACTCCTCACGGCAGCCCCCGTGGACCTTCAACATCTACCTCCTGGGAAGACCTACGTACGCCCTGCCATGCGGCCTCGTATCCTGAAGTGGGGACATGCCTCACGAACAGCTGGTCATCCTGGAGTCCATAAGTCCCTGCAACTAATCGCTCGTTATTATTGGTGGCCCACCCTCGCTCAAGATGTTAGAGACTTTGTCCTGGCCTGTACCTCCTGTGCCCGTAATAAAGTCCCTCGTCTCAGACCCGCGGGTCTGCTTCAGCCTCTCCCGGTGCCAGAAAGACCTTGGTCCCATGTGGCCATGGACTTTGTTACGGATCTCCCGGCCTCCTCTGGTACCATGGTCATTTGGGTGGTGACAGATAGATTCTCGAAGATGGCTCACTTTGTTCCTCTGCCCGGGTTGCCCTCTGCCCCCCAGCTGGCCCAGCACTTCTTTCACCACATTTTTCGGTTACACGGTCTCCCATTGCATATCGTCTCGGATAGGGGGGTCCAGTTTGTTTCGAGATTCTGGCGGGCTCTATGTGGTCAGTTGCAGGTTCAGCTAGACTTCTCGTCTGCATATCACCCTCAAACTAACGGGCAGGTAGAGAGGGTTAACCAAGTTTTAGGCACCTACTTACGTCATTTCGTATCCGCCCGTCAGGATAACTGGTCTGACCTCCTCCCCTGGGCGGAATTCTCGTATAATTCCTTAGACTCGGAGTCTGCTGGAGCCTCTCCTTTGTTTGGGCTACACCCACGCCCGCCTCTCCTTCTGGCTTCTTCGTGTCACGTTCCTGCCGTGGATGCAGACATCAAGGCACTCTGGCAAGTCACACGACAGGTCCTTCTACGGGCCTCTGCTCGCACCAAGGTCCAGGCTGACAGGTACCGTAGACCTCTGCCCCTATTAAGCCAGGTGATAGAGTTTGGTTGTCCGCCAAATACTTTAGTTTCAAGGTGCCCAGTTATAAGTTAGGCTCTAAGTATTTGGGCCCTTTTGTTGTACTTCGGCAACTAAACCCAGTGTCCTACAAGCTCCGCTTGCCTCCTACTCTGCGTATCCCGAACGCCTTCCATGTTTCTCTCCTCAAGCCTGTGGTGCTGAACCGCTTCTTCCGTGGATCTGTCTCGCCTTCTCCTATGGCCAATGCTGATAACATCTTTGAGGTCAAGGAGGTGCTGGCGGAAAAAACAGTGAGGGGGAAGCGGTTCTTTCTGATTGACTGGAAAGGGTTCGGGCCTGAGGAGCGTTTGTGGGAACCCGAGGCCAACCTGTCTTCTGACCTCCTCTCTAAATTCCGTAGAAAGACGGGGAGACTTAAAGGGGAGGGTGGTACTGTCATGGGGGCTGGTGCGGGTATCATCGCCCCCCCCCGCGGCCACCCCCCTGCCCGCATGGGGTCCGGCGCGGGTGCCGCGGCCGCCCACGTCCAGCCCCTTGCTGCCCGGGTCTCTGCGCCTGGTCACTTACCCGTCCACGTACCCGTGCTTCTGCCTGTCCCGGGCGCGCGCGACGATTGGTCCGGATTTAAAGGGCCAGTGCATCGGTAATTTGTCTTTTGCCGGCCGCTGGTCCTATATAAGGTGCCCGTCTCTGACCACGAACCTCTGCCGCCCGTCCTGACCTCCTGCCTGTCCCTGACTACGTCTCTGGATTACGATTCTGTACCACGCATTACCCCGGCCGCCATCGCAAGCCAGTCACGTTAGGGGTAGCGACCTGGTAGCCTCACGCCGCAGCAAGTCCATCTCGCTTTGCGGCGGGCTCTGGTGAATACCGGGGGCTACTTAGACTCCGCTCCATGGCGTGGCTTAACTATCATCGCTTGCGGTGGTCCAGCAAATCCACCAACCCGTTACAAACCTGTTGCTTTGTAGGTACTCTGACCCATTCGACTAGCCATCATAATTTAGCCTTTGTTATTCTTGTCAGATCCCTACACTTGACCATTTTTCCTGCTTTTTAACTCATTAACTGAGTTTCCGCTGGTTATTTCACTCCTTGACAAAAAATTGTGTAACAATATTATTCACTTCAGCTGTCCATGGTTTTCATGTTAGAACTGACCGGGGTATGTGATAAGGTTCTTCCAGCTCCTAGACATGGATGGAATGATTTGTCAGAAGACATTATCATTGGCATGGCCCTTTAATTCATTGTATTAGTGTTACAAAGTCTTAGATGAATAACGGTGTAGTCTGTTTGATCTGTCTGGGCAGAGTCAAATGCACCAGTTTGCGCCGAAAGAGTAAATCCAGTGCTGTTTGCATTACAACAATTTGTGTTTCACATTGCTCAGTTATTATGACTGCATTACTGCCATATATACATTATCATTTTATTGTGAGGTTCTTGGTGTACATATTGATAACATTTTTGGAGCTCACCTACCAAGAACAGGTACATGATACCTTTACAACCAAATAATCCCCTTCTTCCATGCTTAGATGTGCAATATACACGTAAAGGGTTGTCTTACCACAAAGATTACTTTTTATGTTATAGATCTTGCAAAAACAAGTCACTTTGCCATGTGTCCATTAACAGTGTCCTACCTATTCCTAGATATCCCCTCTTGTATGGGCTGCATCAGCTCCTCAGGTCGCTATAGCTACAGACCTGTTTGATCTCTCCTGATAGGCTGCCAGCACTGGTCACTATAGCTACAGACCTGGCTTCTACTGCAGCCTAGTAAAAACCAGTAAACACGCCCCTGAATTCAAAATGAAACCAAGAAAACAGGACTGAGGTGAGAGGAATCAATGTAGTGAGACAACCCCTTTAAATTAGTCCTGTCAGATCTCCTATGCTATTGTATCTGAAGGGAACGTAGGATAGAAGGGAAATGCTAAGCATGGGAATATACAGTCTTCTGAGTCCATTCAGAATTTTCATGTAACTGCTGCTGTGAGCCCTGCTTTCCAGTGCCTGTACACAGTGACAGTAACAGCTTTTCTGTAATGGTTTTTTTCTGCCATAAAAGCTCTCATTCACTATGCATGTGCAGGGAAATGACTCCGATTTTCTCTATGATTTCTGTAAGCATTTAAATGTTTTACACAAAATATTGAAACTAATAATAGAAAAGCACCCAAGGGTTTTAGAAGTCCTCTTTCCTTTAAGGGGGTTTTCTCAGCATGCTGCTTTAAAGAGCCATCAGCAGCTTGAGTTTCATGCTTCCTATCTCTTCCCGATTAGGCTAGGTCGACACAGCATAGGACAAATAACTTGTCGAAACCCAAAGCCTAAAAACCAATTTGAACCAGAGTATTTTGTCAGTTTTTTGTCCAAAGCAGCTGGGTTTCCGACAAGTTTTTTTTTGTGTGTTTTTTGTTGAGGTTTTTGGGTGTTTTTATGGATGTTTTTAATGTATGCAAAATTCATATACCTTGTTTAAACACCTTGGCAGTTTTTCAGCAGAAACATCCAAAAACCACGTCAAAAAACTTCCAGAAACCGCCCGAGGGCTTACATAATCTTCAATATTAAATTTTCTGCTGGACTCCGTCAGATTCCTACAACCACTGGTGCCCAAAAAAGTGCAGACTACAGGTCTTTTTTTGTATTAAAGTCTACGTTTTCCTTTGGATTTTCGGCAGTTTTAAAATACTAAAACCGCCGAAAATTTGAAGGAAAACCTCTGCTGTGTACACATAGCCTTAGGCTGTGGGTGGTTCTATAGCAGTGATTAGAATCATCAACTCCATGTTCCCAGCTCTTTTAATTGCAATGTTAGGACTGCAGAAGATGTTATCTATGGTGCACAAAACTACAGAGCTCAAATTAAACAATCAAAAGTAATTAATCTTCTTTATTTGTTAGAGATAACACACTCTGTTATCAAGCTGCCGGTTGCCCTGTATCCCACCTGTGGTGATGTCTATCCCTGCTCTCGGATAAGACAGGTAGCCAGAGATACCTGTGTGCACTCAGAGCAGATAAAATCTGTTACTTCCTGACAAGGGAAAAATCAAAAGAGGAACGTATTTGAAAAAACTTTTGATTTAACGTTCCCTACATGTTGAAAGCTAATTTCTATAGTGAGACAACCCTTTTAATCCTTTACTGCTCTGAAAAAGCAGTTTTAATATAAGTACATTCCAACTTTATTTTATATACTAATTTAAAAAAAGATAGTACAGCTGTGATTGAAACAGTCACCACTTTCAAAGGTAAAATGCAAAATACAGACAGTTTGCATCCTCAAACAAAGCACATTCACTATCACGTAGCAGCTGTTCTCTGTAGCAGTGCTAAGAAATAAACTTTGGAGGAAATTTCTTAGAGATTATACACCTGGTACACAAACCCACATATATGTATAATACTTTTGAGAAAACTGCAGCTCTACTTGTTCGTATTAAGGGAATATTCACACGGCGTTTATTAGATACGTGTTTAGGCATGTTTTTCGGATCCAAACACACATCTAACAATGCTCAGTGTGCTTTCAAAGTAAAACACATATCATCATTCGGATGATATGTGTTTTACATACATGTTTCGGATGCATTTAACACATCCGATCAAACATGACATGTCAATTCTTGATCTGTTTTACACATCCGACACTCTAAGGCCGTGTTCACACGGCTTATTCCCGACGGATTTGTGAGCCGTATTGAGCTCACAAATCCGCCGTGAATAAGGGGTGGGACGGGGGCGGGCCGGAGCGCGGCGGAGGCGCCGCTCCCGGCCCCATAGACAATGCATTATCTACGGCGCGTACGCGCCGTAAATAATGTGCATGTCACTTTCTCCCCCCGCGGCGGATTTGCCGAGCGGGGAGGAGCGACGGATTCCATTGTTCTCTATGAGAGCAGTGGATTACCGTAATGACTCCGACGGATTGGCGCCGTACTGCAGCGCAAATCCAACGCGCAGAACGGCGCCAATCCGCGGCAAAATAAGCCGTGTGAACAAGGCCTAAGGGGCCGTTTACACGGCAGTGGACAAATACCGTCCGGTTTGCCGGTCGGTATTTGTCCGGTTTTGCGGCCGTCCCCACGGCCACGGGGGGGCGGCTTTTCTCCGCGATGAGTGGAGAACAGCCCTCCCCCCTCCTATTGAGACTGCTGCACAGGTTTTCCATAAAGCACAATTGTGCTCATTTGCGGCCGGTTTTACAGCCGGTCTTAAAAACCGGCCGAAAACCCGTGCAGTGGGGACATGTCCTAAGACTATAGGGCACGTTTCTGCTGCACAGAAAACTACACTTTGGGTATGTGTTTGGCTATGTTTTACGGAGCACTTTTCAGTATGTTTTTTTGGATTGAAAAACGTATTGGAAAACGCCGTGTGAACATCCCCTAACTGTTGTGTGTTAGCACAACTACCACCAGTGAGTAAAATATTATTAGGTAAATCAGATTTTATTGTTAAACCATAGCCATAAATTAGTAATTAAGCACTACCAATAAATCAAAAGGTTTTTGTTTTTTTAAACAAATCTAACTTGTGTAAAGGAAAACCATTCCAAAACTGTAGACAAACTGTATAGGCATGGTAGCTGAATATACAGGAACTTAAAGGGGTTGTCTCGCTACAAAGAATAGCTTTCAAATTGTAGGGAACACAAAATAAAGACATTTTCCAAATATATTGCATTGTTCCTCTGTTTTCCCTAAAGAGATACAAGTGAATTTATTACCTCCATGGCTATTTCAGTTCCCTCAGTAACCGACCTGTAAACAAATCTCCTGGGGCTGTTTGTTCAATGAGATAACAGAGAGTGAGTCATCACACAGGTCGGCAGTGTCACTCAGTGTCCTGTGCTGCCAGACAGTAAAAAGCTTGATTTATCTCAAGTAAACAGCTCTGTAATTAGGGCTTTTGTTTTGGGGATCAGATAAGAAGTCCTTCGAGTAGTTTGAGAAGCTAATCTAATCTAATTAGCATCTGAAAGCACAACTTAGCTGTACAAGCATGGAGCTTATGCAAATTAGTATGAACCAGGACGTGACAGAGAATTTCTTTCATGCATTCTTTGAAACCCTGTGGGGAGACAACTCCTTTAAGTGAAAAGGGCTTTCTATGCACTGTTCTTATGGCCCCAACACATTTCTGCATAAAGTGGAACATTAAGAAACAATTGCCAATAATACTTGTAATGTAAAATTAAATATGATGCAGCTTGGAGAACAAAATGGTATAGAAAACAGTATATATCTGTGCTTATACATAAGTTGATGCCATTGTATTACTCATGCTAAAAGGACCATCTTATTATGAAGTATTTAAGAAAAACCAGTGTGTTGCAGAAAACTGTCATCACTGCCCATTTCAGCTTCTTTCTTCACTTTGTGGTCTTTTGTCCCGCTTGTTGGTTTGATCATGAAAACAAATTATTTTTTTTACAACCTGATGCTCAAATTAAATATATGGACTGTCTTTTTTATTGGCACAGAAAGAAACAGGAGGAGCGGAAGGCAGCACTCTGTTTCCACACGGAGAATGGTTGCTTTGTATGACTATGATCCAAGGGAGAGCTCACCTAATGTTGATGTTGAGGTAAAGTATTTATGGCAGTCACTTCATAACGAATAGGAATAAAAGCTATTGTCTACTCCCCTGCATGGACCATCCTCCCATAGAAATAAAATTACTTCAGAACCCTTTAACAAACAATTAATAATGCTACCTAGTCCCCAAGCCTTTCAGCTCTTCTTACTGCCAAGTGCTCTTCTGATATCTTAGCCTACCTCCTCCATAGTCATAGCTGTGTTAATGTCTAAGATTGTTAAACCCACTTTTTTTTTGCATATAAAGCTAATTAAAGGGGTTTTGCCACCATGTAATGTTGACGTGGGAACCTCCAAATGGGTATTAAATCACTTTTCTAAATATACGTGATTACAAAAAGTGAAGACTCTGAGAGCTACAGCATTTCTCAATCCCCCTTAGTTACCTGAAAGCTTGCATTAGACACGACCAGAGGAGCTGAACTGGCCGCGCTTGCGTGAAACACTTCTTATCTGATGACAGGGAAAATGAATGAGCTTCAAGGGGCTGGGAAGAAAGTGCAGTGTATGAGCATGTGTCTTGCTGTATAGAGAATCAACTGTTGTAAAGTTATTATTTGAGTTAAGTTTTGAGACGCTCCCTTATTCCTCACTCTTTGCTCACCCCCTCCCTCTCAGCCCTGCAGCTTTCATGACTCAGCATGATTGTTTATATTCTACTCCCGTGCTGATAAGGAGGTAAGTAACTCACGTCCTGGCAAAACCCCTTTAAATCTTAGAAATCTTCATAATATTGTGCTTAGCGCCTTCTAAGTTTTTCATGTCAAATAAGGCTCAAAGGGAGTAAGATTCCTTATTAGGGAGAGGCACCACAAAAGTATGAGAAGACTTACAAGCCATGAATGCGCCACTGAAATTGAAATATATTTTAAAAAGCTCAAGCGATAAGAGTTAGGGGCCCGTTTACATGGCACAGGACAAACACCGGTCGGTTTCCACACATCTGGTACCTGTCCCTAATAAGAAACCTTACCTCTTTGAGCTACAACTAAAGTCTCTCACCCAACCTGCTAGTACCCTGCAATGCATTAAGAGGGAAACACCCCAAAAACAGCTGTTCTAGATGGGTCCCTGGCCTGGTTTTAATCTCCTAGTCACGTTTTAAGGTTCAGTAAGTCTAATGTGACTTTGAAGAATGCTGCTTCCAATAGGTGGTACTGGAGTCCTAGTTTTTTTTCTTTGAGCTTTGTTAAATAGCAAAGAAAAATCTTTAAGATCAAAGGTTAAAGTCCCCAGTGGGAAAAAAATAATTTCAGTTTAGGTTTAATAATGTACATTAAAAAAAATAAGTACAATTGAGAAAAACAAGATTTTCAAATAAACCTTGCGTGTTAAATAAATGTGATTTTATGCATTTCATCATAATAAAAATTCTTTTCTATTTGACCCTACTGAAACTGATGTCTAAAAAACTTTTCTCCTGGCAAAATCAAACATAGAGTGACATAGAATTAAAAAGGCTATGACTAGCGGAATGCAGTAAGTGGAAAACAAGTGTATAAAATTGTTGGTATCATTGTGTTAAAGAAAGAAAAACCAAATATCATTTAAATTTACTGAAAATCAACTAATGAATTTCCTTTGAATTGTATTTCAACTGAAAAGTTTTACAAAACAACCTAATGAAGCTGGTCTGAACAAAAATGATGGTAGCCCTAACTTGATATTTTGTTGCACAACCATTTGTGGCAATCACAGCAAACGATTTCTGTAACTATCAATGAGACTTTTGCACCTGTCCACCGGTATCTTGGCCCAGGGCCGGACTGGGAATAAAAATCAGCCCTGGCACTAAGCCCCCAGCAGCCCACATACAATATCTGCTTAAAAAATGTCCCTTGTTCTCGCACCTCGCCACTGTCTAAAATAAACTACACTATAAAGCTGCTTTCACACGGAGCGTTTTTGGTGCATTTTTGATGGGTTTTCGGTGCGGTTTTGTGCAGAAAGGCAGAGCAGTTAATGCTGACATTTCTCCACAAAAAACGCATCAAAAAATGCACCAAAACCGCTCTGTGTGAGAGCCCCCTACACACAAGCAAGAGAGAAACAGTGGTGCAGAGAAACCCCTCATCACAGAGTCAGGTGTGCACTTGCTTTACAATCAGGGACAAGCCCACACTGACACTACATAAGCACCAACATAACCTACAACCCCACCAATCACATCCCCAGTAGTCAGGTCACCATCACATGAATACAGCACTGACTCAACACAGAAGTAAACTTACCCCTGACAGCAGAGACTCACAGGAGACGTCATCTCTGATGGGAGTTGTTCTCTTCTCCTTTTCTTCTCCTTCTGGCACAAACCTCCATGACGTCTTCCCTGATGAGTCGTTCCCTTCCATTTCTCTCTCTGTTCGGTACAGCATGCAATGTCTTCTTCTAGTGGTCACTACTCGTCCCTGTAGAATTTACAACAAATACATCTTAGACTCCTCTCTCTTCCAGCACTTTCCTATCAATTCCCCAAACAGCGTCTGTTAGACCCTAAAAATTAGAAATTAAAAAATGTCAGATAAGTGGCATGTAAATAGGTAGACCCCCATTAGGCAGGCAGGGCCAGTATGCAGGCAGGCAGGGCCAGTATGCAGGCAGGCAGGGACAGTATACAGGCAGGCAGGGACAGTATACAGGTAGGCAGGGACAGTATACAGGCAGGGACAGTATACAGGCAGACAGGGCCAGTATACAGGCAGACAGAGCCACTTATAGGCAGACAGGGACAGTATATAGGCAGGCAGGACAGTGTATAGGCAGCCAGGGCAGTGTATAGGTAGGCAGGGCTATTATAGGCAGCCAAGGCAGTGTATAGGTAGGCAGTGCTATTATAGGCAGCCAGGGCAGGATATAGGCAGCCAGGGCAGGGCATCATATAGCCAGGGCAGGGGCAGTATATAGCCAGGGCAGGGCTATTATAGGCAGCCAGGGCAGGGGCAGTATATAGCCAGGGCAGGGCTATTATAGGCAGCCAGGGCAGGGGCAGTATATAGCCAGGGCAGGGCTATTATAGGCAGCCAGGGCGGGGCAGTTAATAGCCAGGGCAGGGCTATTATAGGCAGCCAGGGCAGGGGCAGTATATAGCCAGGGTAGGGCTATTATAGGCAGCCAGGGCAGGGGCAGTATATAGCCAGGGCAGGGGCAGTATATAGCCAGGGCAGGGCTATCATAGGCAGCCAGGGCAGGGGCAGTATATAGCCAGGGCAGGGGCAGTATATAGCCAGGGCAGGGGCAGTATATAGCCAGGGCAGGGCAGGGTCAGTATATAGCCAGGGCAGGGGCAGTATAGGCAGCCAGGGCAGGGTCAGTATATAGCCAGGGCAGGGGCAGTATAGGCAGCCAGGGCAGGGGCAGTATATAGCCAGGGCAGGGGCAGTATAGGCAGCTAGGGCAGGGGCAGTATAGGCAGCCAGGGCAGGGCAGGGGCAGTATATAGCCAGGGCAGAGCAGGGGCAGTATATGGGCAGGGGCAGTATATAGCCAGGGCAGGGGCAGTATAGGCAGCCAGGGCAGGGTCAGTATATAGCCAGGGCAGGGGCAGTATAGGCAGCTAGGGCAGGGGCAGTATATAGCCAGGGCAGGGGCAGTATAGGCAGCTAGGGCAAGGGCAGTATAGGCAGCTAGGGCAGGGGCAGTATAGGCAGCCAGGGCAGGGGCAGTATATAGCCAGGGCAGGGGCAGTATAGGCAGCCAGGGACAGAAAGTAGTTTAAAAAAAATAAAACCGTAATACTCACCCGGACACCCGCTGTCCCCTCCTCTTCACTCTGGAGCCGGTGGCCGCTCACTGCAGAGTGCGGGGCCGTGGAGCAGGCGCGCGATGACGTCATTACATCGCGCGCCTGCCCGCGGGCCTCCTGGGAGCTGAACAGACGGGATCAGTAGATCCCAGATGTTCAGCCTCGGCCGCTGCTCGCACCGCGCGGTGCAGGCGGCGGCCGTGATGGCTGCATGGCTGGGTCGGTGACCCGGCCATGCAGCCGTGTGGCGAGGGGGGGGGGCCTGTCGGCCCCCTGCCACAGGGGTCCGGTCGCTGATGCGACCATTGCGGCCCCTGTAGCGCGCCACAGACCGGCACTCGGGGCCCGCCGGGGGGAAACACCGTCCTCCTCGGCGGGCGCTCCGGGCCGGCCCTGCGGCCCGGACCCTAGCGGCCCGCCGGGCAAATGCCCGGTTTGCCCTATGGTCAGTCCGGGCCTGTCTTGGCCTATTCCTTGTGAGTAAACTACTCCAGCTGTCTAAGGTTTGAAGGGTGCATTTTCCACACTGCATGTGTCAGCTCCTCCCACAGATGTTCAATAAAATTTAGATCACGGCTTATAGAAGCCACTTCAGAGTAGTACAATGCTTTATTTTAGCTTTTTTTGGATGTTTTTAGCTGTGTTTGAGTCATTATTTTGTTGAAGGACCCATGACCTGCGACTGACACCAAGCTTTCTGGTACTGGGCAGCACATTTCGCTTCAGAATGCCTTGATAGTCTTGAAATGTCATTGTATCTTGCACAAATTCAAGACATCCTGTGCCAGATGCAACAAAGCAGCCCCAAATCATAACACAGCCTCCTTCATGTTTCACAGTACAGCTCCAATATTCTTTTGTTTCAATGCTTCATTTTTGCATCTGTGAACAGAGTTAATATGACTTGCCAAAAAGCTCCAGTTTTGCCTCATCTGTCCAAAGGACATTCTCCCAGAAGCTTTGTGGATTGTCAATATGCATTTTTGGCAAATTCCAGTGTGGCGTTTTACAATTTGCTTTCAACAGTGGTTTCCTCCTCAGTCGTCTTCCATTAAATCCACTTTGGCAAAGACAGCAACGGCTGATGCAATCTGACACTTATATGTACCTTAACCTTGGAGACTGATTGGTTACAAGTTTTAAAATACCCGTGATGCTAATTACAGAGCACACCTGTAGTGTCCCTATGGTCAAATTATCTTTTTAGGGGTACTGTCATTTTTGGCCAGGTTAGTTTCATTATTTATTTATCTTTTAATTTAGCAGTTGAACCACAAACCAAATGCAATGTCTGATCTACATTTGTTGATTTTCAGTAAACCGATATATACTATTAGGGTATGTTAACACGGCTTAACTGCGGGGCGTACAGTACGCCCTGTAATTACGTCGGGTGTTCGGAAGCTCGCGGCGATCGGGGGAAGAGGGGGGCCGACAGCCTGCCGGCCCATAGACTGTAACTACTCACGGTGCGTAAGCCCCATGAATAAATGACATGTCAATTATCTCCCCGCTTGTACAATACGATCGTATTGTACGAGCGGGGGGAGGAGCCGTAATCTCTATGAGAACTGTGTATTACCGTAATGATTGGGGCGCATTGCGCCCGTATTAGAGCGCAGTATGCTGTGTAAGGTGGCAACAGCAAGAAGGTTGTACAATGGAGTGTACATCCCGGCCAGGGTCCTGGCATGCACCTTCCAGTGTCCAGACACATGCCCCCAAGGTAAGGAGCCTTGGGGGAATAAAAGGCCAAAGTTCAATAGGTGTCGACAGTATAGACTGTCGACATATGTTTAACATGTGTAATATGTTAGCATGGCTTCCAGCCATTTCCTTTGTCGGCCTTTGTTTTGGAGTGAGCATAGAGCAGGGTGGGTGCTCACTCCCCATGGTTCCACTCCGGGATTTACCTGGAGTATATAAGTCAGCAGGTAAGCTGGCTATGGTGGTTACAACCCCTGACTACCTTTAAGTCTTGGGTGGAGACATGCTGGAAAACCAGCAGGGAAAACTTACAGGCTGTCAGTAAGTTGGTCTATGTTAGTTAGAGCCCAGACGGACAGGCGTTTGTTTTGTTTATGTTTGTGCATGCCTTGCACTTTTATTTCTGTTTGCTGCTAATAAAATACAGAGACCCTGTATTTTTACACCTGGAATCCGTCTCTCTCTCTGCCTGAAAACACGTGAGTCACGATCCCAGAGCCGCTAAAGCTCACAGCTGCGAAATGCATCCCAAAATAAGCCGTGTGAACATACCCTTACTTTTGACAGTTTCAAGCTATTTTAATGACCATTGTGGGTTTTTCTTCTTAAATCGAAGTACATCACAATGCCCCTCACCTTCTGTCTCTTTCCCCCATCTTTGTAGATTGTAAGCCTCCGCGGGCAGGGTTCTCTTTCCCTCTGTACCAGTTGTTAGTTACATATAGCCAACATTGTACTTGTTTGACTTATGTTATGTATGTAACCTCCTTGGATGTACAGTGCTCTGGAATCAATGGCACTCTAAAATAAATAATATATATATATATATGTGTGTTTATATATATATATATATATATATATATATACACACACTTTTTCCCCCACTGTATTCTGACATTATATATATATATATATATACACACACATATATTATACACATATATATATATATATATATATATATATATATATATATACATACACAATATATATATATATATATATATATATCACACACACATATATATATATATATATATATATATATATATATATATATATATATATAGAGAGAGAGAGAGAAAGAGAGGAGAATTGAGTTACTCTAATGGTGTGTGTGGTACAATGCACAAAAAATCTTCAGATATTAGTGGTACATTTTCTTGAGTTTAAAAGATTCAAAATATGCTTGAGGAGTTTTAGAACCCATAGCACCACCATTCTGCTGCAGTAATACCATAGAGTCTACCCTTTGCAAAGTATGAAATCTGTGACTAAATCTGTGACACAATATACATGTAATTGGAAAAATATTTGATGGAAAAACTTTGCTACATCTGGCTTTAGCTTTAGGGAGTAGTCATGTATACCGGGTATTATTAAATTACAGAGAATTAAATTCTCGCTGGTGAATAATGAATTAAAGACTTACTTTAAATCCACAACTCTGTAATGTGCAAGGGAAACACTGGTTAACGCTTTTCTCTCTGATCCTTTTGCAGGCAGAGCTAACATTTTGCACAGGTGATATTATTACAGTGTTTGGTGAAATTGATGAAGATGGATTTTACTATGTAAGTAGTACAGTTATGTACACGTATATGCTACATAGTTTTACCTGTCTCTTATAAACTGTTGCTGCAGATTTGTGTCTTGTTCCACTACATCCCAAAGGTGCTCTAATAGACTGAGATCCAGTACTGGTGCAGGATTTTGGAGAACATTTGGCATGTTCATTGATCCACCTTAAGGTGGTGAGATGTGTGTAACTTGTCATAATATCCTTCTAATAGATTAGAAGATATAAACTGTAGACTGTTGTCATAAAAAGTTGCACGGATAGTCACTATTAGGGCCGGTTCACATGGCTTATTCAAGCAGTAATTGCGGGACGGATTTCGCCCACAATTACAGCTTGAGTAAGGGGTGGGGTGAGGGCGCTGCCCGCCGGCCCCATAGACATGCATTATCCACGGTGCGTATCCCGCCGGGATAATGTGCATGTCGCTTTCTCCCCTCCCGGTGGATTCGCCGAGCGGGGAGGAGAGACGGAATCTATGAGAACTGTGGATTACCGTAATGACTGGGACGGATTCCAGCCGTATTGCAGCACAGTACGGCGCACAATATGGCTGCAATCCGTCCCTGCAATAAGCCGCGTGAACGGCCCTTTAGGGTATATTCATAAGTAGCAGATTTGTTGCAGAACATTTTGTAACTATCCCATTTATCTGAGGTATTTGGAAATCTATGGACATACTGCATACATTTTTCCCAAAAAATTGCTGAAAGTTTTAGGTGGTCAGATAGAGACAAGCGCATTTAGGGCGACATGTATGAATTCGAATGCGTACTTTTTTTTTACTTGGCGCCGACACTCCAGTTCTCCAGAGAGTAGAATACGACAGTATGAAGATTTTTGGCGCATTACATAGAGCTTAAATGCGCCAAACTTTGTATGGGCATAGAGTGTAATGCGCCAAACTTGGCGCACTAAGCTCTATGTAATGCGCCAAAAATCTGTTATATTCTACACTCTCAGAATCTCATTATCCGAGCATTGAAACATTAAGAGGGTGACATGTATGAATTTGAATGTGTACTTATTTTTTACTTGGTGCAAACACAACAGTTCTAAATAGATATAGAAGAGTGTAGAATACGACAGATTTTTGGCGCATTACATAGAGCTTAGTGCGGCAAGTTTGGCGCATTACACTCTATGCCCATACAAAGTTTGCCGCATTAACCTCTATGTAATGCGCCAAAAATCTTCATACTGTCGTATTCTACACTCTGGAAAACTGGAGTGTCGGCGCCAAGTAAAACAAAAGTACGCATTGGAATTCATACATGTCGCTCTTAATATTAAAGGGCCTAACAACTGCATCATCACCAACTAGAACTTACCCTATAGTCTGCATGGTGCAATAAAGTTGATATTTAGCTGGAGTGTGTTCACCTGCTGCAGCCCATCTGCTTCAACGGTCAATGTAATGTGCTTGCAGAAATGTTCTTCTGTATATAGACAATCAACTATCATTGCAGTCAGTTATTCATGTCTAGCTGATTAGAAATGTAAAATAATGAACATGTATACACATTAAAGTTTCTGCTATAACTTTTTATCTGCAGTAACAGTACAATAAATTGATGACATATTATCATTCTTGTAATTGTCATCAGATAAAAACGTTCACTGAACTTCCTAGTGAGGACCAGTCCATGTAAATGTTCTTTGAAAAATGTCTCGCAAGAGGAATTTTACTGAGATTTTTCTATAGTATGGCAAAGTGAGGCTTTACAGCATAAAAGTACTAACTTTGAAGAAATAAATACTGCTGCCTATGACTCTATGATTTCTTCCATACAATCAAAGTACACTAAGGGCGACATGTATGATCTGGAGTTGCGCCCGATTTCTGGCGTAACCTGCGCCTCACCGGTCCGAATCCACTGTCAGACGCAGAGATGCGCTGTTAGGCGCAACATTCGCCCCTTTCGGATGCGCCTAACATGAAGGGGCGCGGTGTGGGCGTTCTGGGGCGGGATGCACCACATTAGAATATTCCGATGCATGTATGAATGCCGGTCGGCAAAGTGAGGCGCATTGCAGCTTTGACAGGCAGACCAAGTTGAATGTGGTCTACCTGAGCCGGAGGAGGCGAAGTGAAGCAAGAACGTAATGGAATGGGGCAAAATGTGCTCTAGGTCGACTGTTACGACAGTACAATAATAAAAATTAGTTGGCTATAAAATTATTTCATTAATAAAGATAAATATCAAAGTTGTCTAGAAACGATTAAATGTATTGAAAAAGTTGATCATTTAAAATTAAAGGAAAAATATATAAGATCGCAAAAGAAATAAGTCTCAGCTCTCAGCTCCGTGAGACATGGAGTATGGTTCAAAAAATCGTTTTAATTAGGTGTAAAACATCTAAAAAAGAGCTGAAACCTTCTAAAACATACGTCAATCAAATCGCTAACAACGCGTTTGTCGCCGTGACCGGCGCAACATCAGGAATTGGGATATTGAAAATTGCCGGGAAATACAGTAATTCAAATTCTGTAAGCGCTTCTCATTGGTCGGCAGAAACCAGCCAATCAGAATAGGAGCGACAGTGAACCATTATAACCTATGGAGTAATATTGACCAATCAAATGAAAAGGCGGGACAGATTGGTTGAGCTAGCGGGGGCTTGGCTATCCCGGCCAATCAGAGCGCGAGCTACTTTGTTCCATTGTAGTCTATGGAGAGATGGGGGCAATGAAATCTCAGCTCCGTGAGGCATGGAGTATTAGTAAATCTGTATATAAAATGAACAATAATATGGGTGTAACGAAAATAAACAAATAAAAAAGAATTCAATGAGTTCATTTTTATTTGTTTATTTTCGTCACCCCCATATCACTGTTCATTTTATATACACATCGGTACAACTTCGTGATGTACAGTTTTATTATAAATTGCATTAGAAAACCCATAAGAGCGTCGCTCGCTCTCCCATTGGCCCAAATATTCGCGCCTCTTTAAACAGCCAATCACAAACAGAGCTCGCTCTGCATTTCTTTTCCCCATAGAATTCTATGAGATAAGTAGCTCACCAGCTGATTGGCTAAGTAGGACGAGCCCCTCTTCCCCCCAACCAATCACAGTACTAGAATATTTCCCAGACAGTAAAAACTTTTAGGGCGCCCTTCTTGCTCACTCAAAATCGACCCACTACATATGATTGGTGGATTCATATCTGCCGCCTGGTCTCAACCAATCAGTTCATCCATATCCCTTCTATGAGAAATTATTATACATATACTTTACATTGCCCCGATCTCTACATAGACTACAATGGGACAAAGTAGCTCGCACTCTGATTGGACGGGATAGCCAAGCCCCCGCTAGCTCAACCAATCAGCTCTTTTCTTCATTCTTTACTATATTTTGAACTGTCCGCCTTTTCATTTGATTGGTCAATACTACTCCATAGTTTATAATGGTTCACTGTCGCTCCTATTCTGATTGGCTGGTTTCTGCCGACCAATGAGAAGCGCTTACAGAATTTGAATTACTGTATTTCCCGGCAATTTTCATATCCCAATTCCTGATGTTGCGCCGGTCACGGCGACAAACGCGTTGTTAGTGATTTGATTGATGTATGTTTAAGAAGGTTTTAGCTCTTTTTCAGATGTTTTACACCAAATAAAAACGATTTTTTGAATCATACTCCATGCCGCACGGAGCTGAGATTTATTTCTTTGGTGATCTTATATATTTTTCCTTCAATTTTAAATGATCAACTTTTTCAATACATTTAATGGTTTTTAGACAACTTTGATATTTATCTTCATTCATTCATTTGAAAAACAACTCTTTTTGCTATTCACTCACATGTTTAATGATTTTTCGCTGTTTTCCAGCCTGTCTCGAATCGTAGTACATGTTAGGCGCAGTCCTTCTGCGCCTCACACACTGGCGAGGCGCAGGGAACTTTCACTGCATGTATGAGCGCACCTTGGGCGCCGACATAAATGAGGCGCAGCTTTCACTAAAAATCCCGTGAAAACGGGCGCTCCGACGCGCCGATCTTCATACATGTCACCCTAAATTTTGAGCTCATATATGGACAAGTCCCTGGATTAAAAAAGATATTTCAGAATCAATCTTACATTCACACGTTGAACTTTTCCAAAAATTCCAACATGGAATACTCAGCAAAAATCTGAGATGGTACCTTGGATTTCTGCCAAGGATTTTGATTTTTCAGAGGCAGAATTCACCTCTGATTTTGATGTGGGTTAGCCCCAACTGAATGGGCCTAGCCTGCGTCACTTCTGCCAGAGCGGAATCTAATAAGGATCTGGTCAAGAAAATGGACTAGCGTGTGGACTAGCGTGTGGACAAGGATTTTAATAAGTTATCCACAGTGGAATTCCTTATTAAAATCTATCATGTGAACCTACCCTTTAACCTCTTAAGCCCCAGGCCTGAAAAGTAGTTAATGACCAGAACATTTTTTTAGTTTTTGCCTCCTTGCGTTTCAACAGTTGTAACCAGGGCTGTGGAGTCGGCGTCGGTGCCTAATTTGCAGGAGTCGGAGTCATCATAAAATGGACCGATTCCGACTCCCAAAATATATAATTTGTTGGTCCAGTTAGTTCGATGCAGTGCAAAGAGCAAGAGGAATTGGGTCCGGCCAGTGCTACTGCTCCCATATCTTCAGCCTCATCACATGAAGAGTGTAATTGATGACATGGAGCAGGCAAAGCGCTTGCCCCAGGGGAAAAGATTCCGCCCCATGGCAAACAGGTTTCAGCAACATTTTTCACCTGCTTTCAAAGAAGTAGAAGAGTCCAACCATTCATCAGACCTGACTGTGGCTGAGGCAATTCCTTTATACCCTGACATTGTTAGAGATGCAACATGTGGTCACCGCTTTGCCCCAAGCCAAGTTAGTGTAGAGAGGCCGTTCCGTAGCCTGGAAATCATGAGATCAGATGTGAGATCATGTATAGGATCTGGTGGAGGCAATGCTATTTCTCAGAACAAATTCAGAGACTTCACAAATGTTCCTGCAGTGTTTTGCATATTTACATTTTTTTTGTGTTCTAAAGTCGTATCCAATAAATATATTTTACACTGACAAGCAAAATGGTAACAATGGTTTGAACTTGTGACTTTCAGGTTCCATATCTCACCATCCACTACAGCTTTGTACATGAGGCTATTGTAATTTTATATACAGTCATCTTACATCTTATACATAAATTTGACTTGAAAGTATTTAGCATCTGCTTAGTTCTGCAGATTCTTTCCTGTAACTGCATTGTTACTATTTTGCTCCTAAAAATCAAAATGTTAATTTTTATTATTTTGTTAGTATTTGGGAAATCCACCTTTTGGTTTTCAATACTGCCTGAATCCTTCTGGGCTCTGGTTCAGATTCAAACATGTCTTGACCAAAATCTGATCCCAGGTGTCTTCTACACATTCCCAATGTTGATGCAGACTGGATTTGGATACAAATACAGCTTTTTCTTTAACTCTACCCACAAGTGTTCAAAAGATCAAAACATTCTTACCATTTTGCTTCTCAGTGTCTGTTCTACCTAAATAGCTTGTTTATTGTATCATAAGGTGATAAACAGCCTGATGTTACCATTTTACTACAGTAAAGTTATCACTTAAACGCCGTGTATGAGGGAGTCAGGAGTCGGAGTCAGAGGTTTGGGAAATTGAGGAGTCGGGGCTTCGGCTTGCTGACTCCTCAGCCCTGGTTGTAACTTTTTAATTTTTTCAATGACGCAGTTGTATGAGGCCTCGTTTTATTCGAGACAAGTTGTACTTTATGGGGAAATAGTTTAAGTTCACTTATAAATAATTGCTGAATTTCTTTTAAATTTTTTTACACCATTCATATTTCACACTTAATAACTAGTTAGATTAATTCTACAGGTTATTATGGTTGTGTGGATACCTAATATGCCTAGTTTTTTTTGTGTAATATATGCACAATTATTTTTTATTAAATATTTATTTTATTTATTTTTTTTTTACACTTATGTTTTTTGTTTTTACTTTTTTTAAAAAATCCCATGAAGGGAGAACTGTTTTACATTTTTTTTTTTTTACACTTAGTAATGTATTAGCATATTCCTATATACTAATACATTATAATCTGTTTCAGTCCGACACAGGCAGTGATCAGGACAGCACACAGTCTGTCCTGATCACTGGCTTGTTACACAGACAGCTCTGGGGCAACTCTGGGTCCCCAGGGCTGACTGTGCAGTCGTTCCCCAGGCTCTGTTGGGTCACCGGGCGTTTCGATCACCTGACAGAGCAGGGAAACCCTTTGATTGCGCTGCAGTGACGATCCACCGCAATCAAAGGGTGCAGTATAGCCCCGATCCCATCGCTGCTGCGGCGAACCCGCGCCGCACACCCGGATGTCTGCAGCGACGCCAAAAGACATCACTGTAGCCGAACGACCCGCACCAGCCGACGTCAAAAGTCGGTGAGCGGTCGTTAATGGGTTAAAGGGAACCTGTCACATAGATTATGCCTCCCTTGCTGAGGACAGCAGAAGCTAGTGTCAGACATGCTGTTTCCAGTGCTGTGTCCCTGTAAGACGCTGTAGTTTTAGTTTTAATGCTCAAATCTTATTCATGAGCAGGTGTTAGCCCCGCCCACAAAAGGCTAGCCTCAGGTGGGCGGGGTATGAAAAAAAACTGACTGAATTTTCTAGCTGAAAACTGCAGATTTGAGTACTAAATACTCTAAAACTGCTGCATCTTACAGATTAAGGGACACAGCACTGGAAACAGCATGTGTCAGTAGCTTGTGCTGTATGCAGAAAAGAAAAAAAGAGAGGGGGCGCACAATCGTGTTCTACTGTTACAGGAAAACAGTGTATAATGGTTAAAATTGGGTTCTCACCTTTAAGTGTTGCGCTTTTAGTTTAGAGGCACAACACTCATAAGCACTTACAGGGCTATTTATATTCCGTAGCCCTTAATACGGCAGCCGCAGGTCTCCAGAACTCCCCTCCGTGGCTCGGTGGAAGATAGACGCTGATCAGGATAAAGAAAAATGGACCCGGCGCACGTGCTGAAGAAAAGCCCGAGCTAAAGGCTTTTTGGTTTAAAAAAAGTATTTATTCTTAAAAAGTGCAAGATGTTATTCTCGCACCATTAAAAACAAAACATACAGATTAAAACTTGACGCGTTTCGCGCGTGTGCCCGCGCTTCATCAGAAGTATACATTTGTAAAAACAGACACAATATATGTAATACTGACGATTAAGATAATTGGTTGTTACAGGTGAATGACGTGTTACAGACGACTCGGACAATAGGAAGAGCAAGGTGTCCATCAACAGTGTGAGAGAGTCAGTGGGAAGAGACCAGAAGAAAAAAAAAAAGAAAAAAAAAGGGGGATGAGCCGTGGTTCTAGAAGCCGACTAACGATGTATGCTAAAAATAAACATATATATAAACAAATGAAACTGTGTTTTTATGCAAAGGTGACTATAAGGAGAAGGGGATAAGGGTGTGTGATGTAGATAAATCACTACCAATAAGTGTAAATGAAGAAGAGAATATAAAAAAATAAAAATTCGACATTACAAGGTGTAAAAGGGATTGTCCAATGGGAAAGTGAGCGGAGGATATAAAGTAGTAGTGGTAGTGGTCAGGGTAGTGGTTTAAATTTAAAATAAAAGGGCGCTCAAAAAATAATAAATCTGTTACATAATATACGTATAGAGGACGTCTATTAGTTGGGATTATTGCTCCTTGAACAATGGGAGTTGTCTCATGTGAGGGAGCTATGAATAAAGCTTCCTCTATGGCCCGTGGTTGGGAATGAAATTCCAAGAATAAAAGTATAGACTGACACTGCGTGTCAAACATGGAGATTAACAATGGGGCTTTTCTCATCTGGAGGAGCCGTAATTCAAGCTTCCTCTATAACTCGTAGTTGGGAATAGAATTCGAGAATGACAGTATAGACTGACACAACGTGCCAGACTTATGTATTAAAAACAGCCAATAGTTTTTTTTAAAATGCTAGAGCTCGGGAATGAAGGGAGTATGGCCGGCTAAAAAGATTATTAGTTCCTAATGGAGTAAATTAGAGATTTACGAGAAAGACCTAACACAGCTCCAACTCTTTCTGTGTCTATCACTTATATAATGTTAAAAGAATCATGATAGTAAACATTTTAGCGTGGTCTTCTAGTTACTAGCCATGAACTTCTAGTGATTTTATGCTTGGTACTTTAGTATATAAGTTCGGTAGCGTCGTTGAGACCTTTGGGAGATAGAGTTTGCAGCCTATATATCCAAAACATCTCCCTTTTTTGAAGAGCTTGGAAGCGGTTATGTTGTTCCGGGAAAATAGTATCTATTGGGGTGATTTTTATAGCTTTAAAGTCTTTTTGATGAACCTCATTACAGTGGCGGGAGACGCTCTGAAGTAGGTCCCCTCGTTTAATGCAGGCCCTATGGCCATTAAGGCGGAGATGTAAAGGTCGAGTTGTTCTGCCCACATACTGTATACCGCAAACACAATCGATTACATAAATCACAAAGTAGCACTCCCTGTGGTTCACCGCAATGCTTATGCTGTTTAAGTATTTGTACTAAATCACAAATTACCTCGAATACAACTAAAATAACATATCCCATTAAATATGAGCTAAACTGTAAAAGCTCCTTTGTGATTTATGTAATCGATTGTGTTCTAGAACCACGGCTCATCCCCCTTTTCTTTTTTTTTTTTTCTTCTGGTCTCTTCCCACTGACTCTCTCACACTGTTGATGGACACCTTGCTCTTCCTATTGTCCGAGTCGTCTGTAACACGTCACTCACCTGTAACAACCAGTTATCTTAATCGTCAGTATTACATATATTGTGTCTGTTTTTACAAATGTATACTTCTGATGAAGCGCGGGCACACGCGGGAAACGCGTCAAGTTTTAATTTGTATGTTTTGTTTTTAATGGTGCGAGAATAACATCTTGCACTTTTTAAGAATACTTTTTTTAAACCAAAAAGCCTTTAGCTCGGGCTTTTCTTCAGCACGTGCGCCGGGTCCATTTTTTCTTTATCCTGATCAGTAGCTTGTGCTGCCCTCAGCAAGGGGGGCATAATCTATGTGACAGGTTCTCTTTAATTAACAATGGATGTCAGGGATATATTTATGAAGCATATTATATAATTTTTTTTGTATAGTGTTTTCTTTCACAATATATTGAGGATTGCTACTGCAACTTTTTGGAATGTTTTTTTTTAATAATCATCCTATAGGGTGAACTAAATGGACACAAAGGCTTAGTCCCCTCCAATTTTCTGGAAGAAGTGCCTGATGATGTTGAAGTTTACGTTTCTGATGCGCCATCTCGATACCCTCCAGACACCCCAATGCGAACAAAAGTTAAGAGGGTAAGAGTTTTTTGTTTGTGTAGGCTATATGTAATGTAAAATTATAATTACAAATATCAGGGCACAGAAAGCTATCCCAACTTTTACAATAGCTTTTCTTGTAATCTAAGAACAGTAACAAAGGAAAGCTTTGATTTCAATATCAAGTAAAGCTTTGCTAAATTTGTATGTCTATATAATGCATTTTTTAGAAAAATGGGTTTTGGTAACACATCCTTTAGTTACTAGAATGTCATAAACATCTTTGTTATTTAAGGAGATTTTCCTTCAACATATGATTCAGCACTAAGAGAAAGACACTGTTAAAATAATGTGAAGCCTCCTTGCCAAGTCTATACTGTGGATTCAGAAGCAACTCTACCAGGGATGCTAGGGATAACCCCATAAAGACAGTGGCTGTTAAGTAATGTCTGTTAAGTAAACTGACTGTCAGACATGACTGTGGAGACCATGGCTGTTCAGAACAAAGCTATACTGTTGGAGTGCTGATGGCAGAGGACAAGCAGATTGATATGGGTTGAGCCATACTGATGCTCCTTTTTTTACAGTAGCAGAAATTGGTCATTATTATTAACCCCAACATACGTCCTAGTGAGAAGTGACTTCCCACAAATGGAAGTATGGGTACGTCCTGAACATTGTGCGGGTTCACAAGCGGGCCCGCACGATTACGACATGGGACCAGCGGTATATTACAACCTCATGCTGCATCATCCGTGGCTGGAGTGAGCTCCTCCTGATTAGTCCTTAGCTGTCTCCATCTATCACGATCTCTGCAGCTAAGGCACAGACAGAAGGAGTGAGCTCCTCCCGTCTGTAATTGGTGCAGCTGCGGCAACAGCACCACTGCTGTGATCGTACCTGACAGCCCGGATGCTTTATTAAAGCATCTGGGCTGCCTGTGAAGTCACCATGCCTGGCAATGCATTGTGGGCATTGACGGGCATGGTGACTGACAGTTGCCAGAGACCAATACAGAGCAGTTCTGTTCTATATTAATCTCTATGGGAAGGTGAAAAAGTAAAAAAGAAAAGTAAACCACAAACAGGAAAAAATAAAATCACGTACACCGCCCTTTTCTCCTTTACAAATTCCAATCGCCCCCCAAAAAATCAAAAATCAAGTAATCCGATTTGGTATCACCACGTGCATAACGACCTGCCCTATAAATTTGTCATGTTAATTAACCCGCGCCGTGAACGCCGTAAAAAAGAAAAAATCACAGAATTGCGATTTCTGTTCATCCCGCAGCACATAAAATGGAATAAAAAGCGATCAAAAACTCATATAAACGGCGCCAATTAAAATGTCAGTTTATCCCGCAAAGAAAAAGCCCCTACAGAGCTCTGTATACCAAAAAATAAAAAAAGTTGTAGCTATCAGAAGAAAGCAATGCATAAATATTGTTTTACACAATAAAAGCACCATTTTTTTAAAAAAGCGCTTCAACATAAAACTCTATAAATTGGATATCGCCGTAATCGTCTCGACCCAGGGAGTAAAACAAAATTGTCACATATACTGCACGGTGAGCGCTGTTAAAAATAAAAAAAGACTACTAGGATTGCAGTATTTTCTTTACCCTGCCTTCCAAAAAACTGATTTAAAACGGATGAAAAAGCCTTCTCCCTTCTAAAATGTAGTCATCCCAAAAAAACAGACCCCTAGACATCTCCGTACACTGAAAAATATAAAGTTATGGCTCTCAGACTATGGCGATGCAAAAACGTGTTTTCCTTTTTGAATAAAAGTGTTTTTATTGTGTAATGCAGTAAAACATAAAAAAAATACAAATTGGGTATCGCTGTAATCGTATTGAACTGCTGAGTAAAGCTAGCATGTAATTTACACCACACGGTGACCGCTATATTTTGTTCAAAATACTTCACAAAAACCTTAATAAAAAATTATCAAAGCGTCATATGAACCATAATAGTACCAATAAAAACCTCAACTCATCCTGCAATAAACAAGCCCATAATCAGCTCCATATACAGAAAAATAAAAGTTATGGTTATCATACAAACACCATTTTTTATAAACACATTTCTATTGCGTAAAACTAATAAAACATAAAAAACTATATAAAATTTATATCATTGTAATTGTACTGATCCCCAAGGTAAAGTTATGTCATTTATACTGCACGGCGAACGCTGTAAAATTGAAGCCCAAAAACCAATGGCGAAACTGCATTCCCCTCCCCATTTTTATGGCCCAATGCTAAAAAAACTGTGTAACATCTGTGCGCCCAAAATGCTCAATAGACCTGTAGATGAGATCCATGAGGTGTGTTGAACCAAAAATGGTGTGACTTCTGCTAGGTTACACCTGTTTTGGTACTTTGGGGAATTTGCAAATGCGACATAACACCCACCAAAATAGCGCTCTCTCCCTTGTATGCCCTGCCATGAGCCCAAACAGCAGTTTATATCCATATATAGGGTATTATCGAACTTGGAAGAAATTGTATAAAAAAATTGCAGATTGTTGGAAAAAAAAACTTTTTTTTTTTTTAATTTTCACAGCCTAATGCTAAAAAAAAATTGTGAAATACCTGTGTGGTTGAAATACTCACTACACCCCTGGATATATTCTTTAAGGGGTGTAGTTTCCTATATGGGGTGTTTATTAAGTTTTAGCACATTAGGGTGTCTGCAAACTTGAAATGGCGCCTAAATAAATTTGTATTGAAAATGAGACCCCAAAGCCCAGTAGGTGCTCCTCCTACTCTGAGGCTTGCGGTTCAGCCAAATAGGGCACTAGGGCTACATATGGGATATCTCTGAAAACGGCAGAATCTGGCGAATCAATATTAAGTTGCTTTCCCTTGTCACATCTAACGTATTCTTGTGAATAATGGATAAAAACTGAAAGTATGGTACCTAAAAAAAATGTATATTGCAAATTTTCTTGAAAATATGAAAAATGGCTACTAAACTTCTAAGCCCCATAATGTCGCAAAAAAAATAAAAAGACATTTAAAAAATGACACCAACCTATAGTAGACATATGGTAGATGCTAGTTATAATCTATTTTGAGTGGAGTAACTATCTGTCTTACACGCAGAAATTTTTAAAATTTGAAAATGGCAAATGTTTCATGATATTTTTCACAAACAAACAAGAATTGTTTGGACCAAAATTTCTTAGTAACTTAAAGCAGAATATGTCACGAGCGAACAGTCTCTGAATCACATGGATAGGTAAAAGTGTCAAAAAAGTTATTCTCACATAAAGTGACACGTCAGATTTTAAAAATAGGGCTGTCAGGAAGGTTAAAACTGGCTGTGGTGGTAAGGGGTTAAGGAACTCTATTTACAGCAAAACTGTATAAAACATAATCCTGTTGGCTGTGCTCCAACTGTTTTGTCAGTGACAGCCAAAATAGGGATAAAACAGTTCTGTAGCTCTATTGAGTTCTTGATTACGATATGCAGAGAACTAAATGAGCACCAAGCATACTGCAAATAAATTGGTAGTTCCACTAGTTTAGTCTTGGTGGCTACGGGATAGATAGAAAAAGGCTATGTGATAGTAGAAAAAGAGAATCCTTGTTTAACTAAAAGCAGTATAGGTTTCTATGTAACAAATTTGACACTAAGAATATCTCACCTAGCTTCTGTAGCAGTTTCAGCTTAAGGGCTTGTTCACACGGCGTTTTTATGATCCGTTTTACGGATCCGTTTTACGGATCCGCAAAACGGATCTAACAATTGTCAGTGTGATTAACATTAAGTTGAATGGCAAAAGCGCATCGCTGTTCTCACGGGAGATCGGCGATGCGCTTTTGAGAGCTCTTCTGCACTGCGCTTTTCGCATCCGCTTTAAGAATTGACATGTCAATTCTTATTGCGTTTTACGCAACTGAACGCCCATAGGAGATAATGGAGTCCGCTTTTGGCACTTGTCCAAAAGCGCTCCACACTCCTGGTACGTAACAGCTGCGCTTTGCATCCTCAAAGCGGATGCGAAAAGCGCACTGGAAGGCTGGACGGGGATCGCTGGCGGCGGGCGGCAGCGGCGGCGCAGGTGAGGGTCGTCGTCGTCGGCGGCGCTGGTGAGGCTCGGCGGCGGCGCAGGCGAGGGTCGGCGGCGGCGCAGGCGAGGGTCGGCGGCGGCGCAAACGAGGGTCGGCGGCGGCGGCAGGAGAGAGAGAGAGAGAGAGAGAGAGAGAGGACCCCCTTCCGTGGAAAAACGCATCCGGAAAGCGGATGCTTAAAACGCAGGTGAAAAAGCATTGAAAACGGATCCAAATAAAGTATCCAATGCTGCGTTTTGCGGATCCGCTTCCCGGATGTGCTTTTCAACTGTGAAAAACGGATCCGTAAAAAGGATCCAAAACGCCGTGTGAACAAGCCCTTAGAGCGAAACTATAGTTTAAAAAAAAAAAAAAAAACAGTATAACATTATATTGGCACCCACGTGTCTTTCCTGACATTATTATATCAAAACAACCAAAACCCTACACAGACTCTTACTATAGTTCTAAATACCTTAAACAACACATTAGGAGAGACATGGCCTCCACACCAAATTTAAGGTGCATTAAATGAGTGTATACTGCGCCTGAATGAATGAACCTGTAAAAATCTGGCATGTGGTATACCTTGCATAGTATAATTGATACGCTTAATATAAGCACATGGCATTATTTAGGAGTATAGCTTATCATCTCTAGCATATTTGATGCGCCTTCTTTAGGTGCACTCAAATCTGTCGTGCCTGGCATATAATGCGCCTAGTTTTGATGTACTACCGTTCATTTATATAGAGAATAGGGTGTCAACAGTTTTTTTTTTTACACACAATGGTGTAGCCCTAATGGAACATGTCAACCTACGTGTTTCTGTAAAGCCAAATACATTGATGTGATGAGAAAGACAAAAGGGGTGTGTTTTTATTTTCTGTACTATGAAAATAAATTATATCAGATCCAGAGGTTGTACTGTTCTCACTGTGGATCTTCGGTTTTCTTTTGAACAGGACATCACCGTTGCAGCTGCTAATCAGCTGCAGCGGTCTAGTGTCATTGGCTGACATCACTATTTGGAGCACTAACTTGCATAGTGATTTTTATTTTCAAAGGGCAGCACTTGGCTAGTAAAAAAATTTAATAAATTGACTGGACCACACTTTTAATTACTAAAATTGTTTTCAATACAAAAAATGTACTATTCTTGTCTGCAACAAACTAAATAATGATCTAAAATGCTCTACAATTAGTATTCATGAGAAAAAGTTAAAAAAATAAAAAATTCTTACAACCCTTATAGTAAGGGCTCCTACACATGGCACACAAATGGTTACCCGCAGAGCATTACGGGGCATTTTTACCTAGCGATATGTTACCGTATGGTGCTACCGTGTTTCCCCGAAAGTAAGACAGCGTCTTACATTCTTTTTACCCCCAGAAGTCCCACTATGTCTTACTTTCGGGGTATGTCTTATATTGGCAGGTATATGGCCCCATACGCAGGTATAGGGCAGGCTGTAGGCAGGGTATAGGGCCGGCTGTAGGCAGGTATAGGCAGCTGTAGGCAGGTATAGCGCCGGCTGTAGGCAGGTATAGGGCAGGTATAAGGCAGGTATAGGGCAGGTATAAGGCAGGTATAGGCAGCTGTAGTCAGGTATAGGCAGGCTGTAGGCAATAATATCAAAATAAAAAAACAATCACCTGGATCCCCGCGCTCTCGGCTCTGCTCTATCTTCTTCTCGGCACAGGCGGGTGACGTCATCAGGCCGCGCACGCAGCGTGATGACACATGCTGCCTGTGCCGGGAGCTCCGGACAGCCGCCAGTCTGCGGTCGCCCGGAGGCCACTGCGGAGCACTCGCTCTGTGCCCCGCAGTGGTATCCCTTCACTTATATGCGCTCCTGAGGAGTCGCATATAGGTGAAGGAATCGCGGACTGTGCCCGGGCCAGCGCAGCGCCCGGACACTGTGCGCTGTACTCGGCATTCAGCTATATGCGCTCCGAGGAGCCGCATATAGCTGAAGCGTCCCTGTCGGCGCCCGGGCCATCGCAGCGCCCGAGCGCAGACAACATAGTTTACTACGTCTTACTTTCGGGGTACGTCTTACATTAGACGACCTTCCTGCTACGTCTTACTATCGGGGGTGTCTTACTATCCGGGAAACACGGTACTATGAGGAGTAATTTTGTCCCCTAGAAACCATTCTTCTAGTCAAAGATACCTCTCAAATACAGAATATGATGAAGCTTGCTACATTTATGTAATGGACTTTTGCTTCTATTAAACTGGATGCATAGTATGGACACAAAAGGCGACATGTATCAACGGGGCGGCGCCAGAAGTCTGGCGTCTTTTCAGTCCGACATCTAGCGCAGTCCCATTTACAATAGTTTTAAACCTGCCGCACGCCAATATGAGGCGCATTACAGAGCGTCTGCGGCACTTTGTAATGCTGCTGATTTCGGGGGGCGTGCGGGAGGCAGGGCGCACTAGAACCAAAGCTACAGATTTATAGCTTCAGTACGGCAATTCCAGGCGCATTACTGCTGAAACAGGTAAAGCACTTTGAAAGTGATTTACCTGAGCCAGAAATGTTGTTAATGCGCTAGAATGTGCCTGATTTATGACCCGCAGTAGACCGGGTTCATAAATCAGGCGCATTGTATGCTATTATAATGCGCACAAAAATTGGCATCTAAACGCCAAAAATCATACATGTCGCCCAAAGTTCTTTGGGAGACTTATTAAAGCAATATTGCACATAGATCTGAAATTGGCCACATGCATGGGGGCTTTCTGCAAAAGAAAGGCCAAAAACCATCACAGTTGTGCATGTGTGTATTTCACAATCGATGACATATTGTATATTCCACAATTTGTTTCTATGCAAACTCTTGGGGAAACCAATGGGTCATATGTCACTACATACCAGTTTTTCTCTTTTAGTTGAACATTTGTCTGCTGTCCTTTATATTACAAAGTTCAATGTATTATTGTGTTTATGCCTCGCTATGGTTGTAGTATTTTTGCACTAGTTTTTCATTTCTTTTATTGCCATTTTGGTTATGTATCTGAAATCCACATTTTAAACTTATTTATTTATTTTTTTACTTTTGTTTGTGTCATCACTGCTTTATTTTCTGTTTTGTCCTGGCTCATCTACTTTGGAACAGAAGAAGAGTGTACATTTCACACCTTAATGAGGCAGTATAGCCTTCACGTAAGTGAACAACTGAAGATACCAGTGGTTTTTATACTGACACAATGCAGAAAACGTTCTTTTAAATTAAAGGACAAGAGTGGCAAACCATGTGTAAATGTATGAGAGTATTTTGTAACATGAACACAAAGTTTTTATATCTTGAACAGAAGTTCAGCCATTCTACAGTTATCTGGCTGCTGATAAAATAATAATCTATGCTGAGAGTTCTAAAATTCGATGATGCATTGAGAATTGGTGGTCATTTAACCCGTGCTTGACAGAACTATGTTTTAAACTGCATGTGCTGTTTCTTGCCTCCCCTGGTTAGCAATATTCCTTTTGACCTCCTTCCCAACCCAAAATGTTCGATTGTATGGACCAAATAAAAAGAGGGAATGGAATTTCCACCTGCTAAAAATCTAGCCTTCTACGTTCTGTCAAGGTACATAAAAACTTGTTACTTAAACTTGCAAATGTTACAAACCTCTTATATATGAAAGACATTATTTTAAGGAGACATGAGGTGTATGTTTCAAAGCCAATATAGATGAGTGTCAAGTATTTTTAACTAAAAACTATAAGACCGATCATAAATATGCCTCTAATAAAGATGCACAAAACTCTCTGGCAGTATATTAAAACAGAAGTATTATGGTTTATGAAAGACTGAAACATACCACTCAAACATAGAGTTCCTTACACACACCAAAACCATGGTATCTTCAGGTGTGGAAACATGGGATGTTTGACTTTTTCCTAAGTTTTAGATGACCTTGATTTCGAATCAGAATCAGGCTGGTGCCAGCATAACCAGATACAAGAAGCCTGGAGCTCGAAGCCAGCGTTTCCCAAATTTTACTTTGATACTGCTGCCACCTAGTGGCGTGATTGTGCTTTTACAGTTATTAAACCTTAATCTAAAAATATTCTAAAATTGACATTGGTTGTGAAGAAACGGCTCTAGGCTTATTTTGATTCTGATTAAGGCTCAAGTAAATTTAGCTGTGTGACAACCCTTTCAATTTATTAATTGGATCATAAGATCAAAAGCGGTCTTTTTGTCAAAGGAATGCAAGTGCAGAATCTTCCTATGATCTGCATCTTAGAACTTTATCACCTTAAGGTACACATGCTTGCCCAACACATGTGTAGTACTTTAACCTGTGTACAATCTTAGGAATCAACAGTAGCCATTGCTAGACCAATGGTAGGGAGTATAAGTACAACATGATGCAAAGTTTGCATCACTAAATGACTTTTGGACATTTATTTTTTAGGCTCAATCTGAGAATACAGGTACACCAAGGAGGGCACCTTCGCCAACAGTTCATCTACATTCTGTGTCACCGCCATCCTCCATGGGTTCAGGGAGTCCCATGAGAAGCAGAGATCGCACATCAAAGAAGAAAAAAGGTCTGCTATCCAAAGGAAAAAAGTTATTAAAAAAACTCGGGGCTGTAAAATAACTTACCTCTGATAAACATTCAACTTTAGCTGTAAGATAAATTAAGGGCACCAGGTCTTAAAAAAAATTAAGTAAGAAACTCTTCCAATTAAATATATAAATACACTTCAGAGATGGCTGTATATGTGATAACCCAAAAGGTAAAATCTGGCCCAATATTCAAGCTTCGTTATTTGCAGCCTTGATGTTTTTGCCTTACTTGATGCACAATGATTTGTAATGTTCAATAGATGTACAGAATATATTCTTTGTAGGTTTGGTGTGCATCCCGTTGTATTCTAATTGTATCATTGTGATGACAAAAATCATTAACAAATGTAAAGAAACAGGAAATTCAGAATGTTAGATATTCCAGTAATCCATGTATGTCAGCCCCACCTTTATCCCCGTTCCAAACAACCTGCAACCATCCACCTGGTATCATTCACAGCCAAGTAAATCTCTTAATGTTAGTCCAATCAGCCTAATGAGATAAAAACACTAGACATTTCAGATTGGCAAACTCAAATGTACCATTACTACAAAATCCCTGTTACTATTTTGTAAGTACAGTCCATTTGTAGGTTCTTTGTACTCTTTATACATGATTTTCAGACTGCCTTTCTTTTGTAAAATGAAGGTTTACAATTAAACACTCCCCTCCTTGTGTCTTCAAAGTGTATAAACTGTAAAATAATGTTGTGCTAGAATGAAATTAATGACTTGTTGGCCTAAAAGTGATTAAAGTGTTGTGTGGGTGTGTGCATGTGTACATTTGATGTGTAAATTATTTTATATAAATAAATTTGATATTTTGTAAAAAGTCTGTGATTACTTGTCTATAAAATTGCTGGAAGATAGAGCTCTTGCCAACCTGCTACAGTTATGTAACCATAGTAGCTAGGATATGCTATGTGTCATCTATTGGGTCTGGTCATAAGCCAAACAGGATGCTAAGGTTTGTTGGAATATCCCCAGATATAAATTGTGGGTCTTATGCAGGCAACCACATTATGGCTCTGATTATCTCTGGTACCCTGACTTACATAAACCTATGAATTCAAAGGTAGTGATTTCTTTTGAGTACTTATGAATTTGGTATAAAAACTATTGGGGCTTGCTTCATCGGAATCCAGGTAAAGGAAGCCTTTCGCTACAAGTTCATAGCTTTTACCAGTAAATAGCTTTCTTCATACATTTTTCGTCTGAACACTGAACAAAGGCACAAGGAGCGGTAAGGGACTGTATGCAGACATGCTGGCCACGTGAGTCAAAAGTGCTTAGAATGATATTTGAATGAAATGGTATCGGTACTCCATCCACAAAAGTTCAAACAAGCAATGCAAGCTAAAGCGTTTCAGACCTTGAGCTGGTCCTTCTCATTGTTTGTTTTATGAGATTTTAACAAGTTTCCAATAAAAGATATGAACTTTTATGGATGGAGTACTGGTACCATTTCATTCAAGTTTTTCAATCATTTCCCTGACTGTGGAGTCGTCAGTCTAATCAGATACCCTCCTACATTCACATCAGAGGATTCTACAAATATAGGGAGTGGTAAGCACCAGAGCCTATGACTCTATTCACATTTGTTGTTGCTTAGAATGATAACACATGAAGTGAAAGCCTATCATGTTGAATTTGCTGCATAATAGTATAGGAGAAGAGATTCAGTGGAACTTGTAATTTATTCATGGATATGTGCTCATTATGGAATTAGTAATCCAGTGATTGAGAGCCTTTCTTAAACAAGGATTCATACAAAGGTAATGTATGTTCTTGGCTACGTCTGCTGTACAATTACGTAACTGGGCCCATTACATATACAGAAGGTAATGGCTGCAGCTAACGCCCGAGATCAGAAGTAGCAACAGAGGGAATCATCCAGTTGATTCATTCTAATCTTAAGACTAAACTACTACTCAATCCCCAGCAACTCCATTTTCAGTCTCCCCCCAGACACTTACAACCAACCAATAATCCATATTGTACTCCTAGCAGCCAAAAGGGGGTTACTTAATAGATGGCTATCACCTTCTATTCCCTCCATTGACGAGATTTTACAAATGGTTAAACAATACGCACATCTGGAAAAACTAGACATGCTTAGAACAAAAGAGACACAGAAAGAAAAAAACTTCAAAAATGGGGATTTTTTATTGAGCTCTGTTATTCCGACAGTGAAATCCAGAACTTCATGAAACCTTTTGTTTTTACGAAATGGTACCTAACCTCAGCTCTTGCAGGTACGTTGGGCAGACTAAAAGTTACCCAATAATCACCATCCCTAAAATTCTTGTCCCACCTATTTCCACATGCTTATATTTCTTACCGAACAGGAAAACCATATCCTCCCAGGGATACTTTCTTACCACCTAGAGGGAACTAACCTCAATGTTTTGTTTCTCTTATGCGACAGGGCGTTGTAAACGTTGTTTATGTTGTAAATGTTACTATTGTTCATGTCAATATTATTTTGGCATGTTAACGACCCTTGTAGGTCCTATTCTATTTTCTACTTATGTACTATGATTCTGAGTCTACAACTTCTGATGTAAGATGCTTAACATTTTCATTTATCTTCCTAGTGTCAGGACTCTTACTGCATTTTACTTTATATTGTTTTGTTAATTAAGAAAAAGTCAATAAAATGTTTTTTTTAAAAAAAGAAGAAATAGCAACAATCTAAGCCTTTTAACTCCTTAGATGCCGCTGCAAACGAGTCCTTGGTCTAGAAATGGTTAAGTGTGCTGCGCACTATAAACATATCATACTATATACATTTTGTATTGTAATTGTTTCAAGTCATATAGTAAAGTTATCATGTCACTTATACCACCTACCAAACATGGTAATAATGAAACACGAGAAAACAATAGTGTATTTGCTAGTTTTTTTGGCCTAATTCTGAAAAAAAAAATCGTTAAACAACTGTGGGTCCAAAATGCACATTACGCCTCCTTTGAATTCTGAGTGATTTTATTTCCAAAACAGGGTCACTTCTGCAAGGTTCCATATTTGCAAATATGACCTGGTACCCAACAACCTTTTCAGCAAATTAGCGCTCCTTCCCTTCTAATTCCTACCAAGTCTCCAAATTGTAATGTACATCCACAAATGGAATATTGCTTTACTTTGAGAAAATTGGGTAGTAAATTTTGGTGTGCTTTTTCTCCAGTATTCCTGGTGAAATGAAAAATTTTCCTAATAAGTTTCATATTATCAGAAAAAAATATATAAATGTTTGATTTTCATGGCCCATCCGTGTGTTCAATATACTAACTTTACCACTAATTGTAGTTTCCTAAGTTTTAGCACTTTAAGGTGACTGCAGTGATGCCTAAAAATATTCTAATAAAAAGGAGCCCCCAAGATGCAGCAGGGGCTCCTTCAATGTTGGGTCTGTGGATGAGTCAAGTAACACACTAAAGCCACATATGGGAAATTTCTAAATACATCAATTTAGATTTATTATTTATTTCTAAATAATAAAAAGATTAAATTGCAAATCTGAAAAAAATGAAATATGAGATTTCAACTCCATTTTGCTTTATTTCCTGTAAAATATCTGAACGATTATAAAACTTGTGAAATGATGTTTTGAATACTTTGGAATGTGCATGCTTTTTTTAGTTCTCAAATGGGTCCCTTAAACCTATATTACAACTGAATAGGTCCCTTTTTTTAAAAATTTTAAAAAAATTCCTAACTTTATAAGCCTTTTTAGGGCCCTAAAAATTAATGGAAGTTTAACCAATGATGGCAACATAAAGTAGACATACAGTAAATGTTATGTTTATCCGTCTTAGGCCAGGTCTACACAGCACAATTAGAATACTGTCTTAAATCCAACGGTATTTTAACTTTACTGCAGTTCGATTTTTGGCGCAGGTTAGCACTAAAAACAGTCATCGGTTTTTGTATTTGCGGGCGGCACCTTATATTCAATGTACAAGAATTCAGCGGGAAGCTGGCAGAATATAGAACATATTCTACCTTCCGCTAAAGGCCAGCGGTTTACAAATCTGACAACAGAAAATCCTTGCTGTGTAGGCTACAGCACGGATTTTTTATTTCGGTCTATGGGGCACCGATTATATCGGAGTTTCAGCAGATTTTGAATACTGAATTCACCGAAAATCCGACTGTAATCCTGTGCTGTGAAGATACAACCTTAACATCGGAAACATTTAGAGGGACATGTATGAAAACTGCCTAGGTCTGAGGGTATGTTCATACGGCTTATTTTGGTGTACATTTTGCCGCGTATTGCGCATTATACGTGGCGAAATACATGCCGCAATTACGGTAATCCATAGCTCTCAGAGAGCTACAAGTTACGCGTCGTCCCCCCGCGCGTACAATATGATTGTATTTTACACACCGGGAGATAAGTGACATGTCAATTGTTAGCGGCGAATATGCCCTAAGAATTTCTTTGTTGCCCATAGCAACCAATCTGAGCTCTTCTCCCACGCTGTTAGGGCGTAGGTTTACTTTATAGCAGCTTAACGACCCTAATCATCCAGCCAAAGCTACAATGGAAGGGTTTAAATCAAAACATATGTGTTAAAATGACCCAGTCAGAGTCCAGACATAAATACCACTGAGAATATGTGGCAGGACTTGAAAAATGCTGTTCACAGACATTCGCCAACCAATCTGACTGAGCCAGAGCTATTTTGTAAAGAAGATGTGCAAAGCTGGTAGAGACAAATCCCAACAGAATTGCAGCTGAAGGTGCTACTACAAAGTATTTGTGTTGCTATATCACATAAAATATCAATAAAATACTTTTAAGTTTGTGGCTGTAACGTTTCAAAATGAGGAACAATACTTGAGGTATGAATACGGTATATGTTTATATGATTTGAAGCAATGCATGTATAGATGTGTTCTTAAGGGCTCAAAGTATTAAAAAAATTAAAAAATATGAAGTTCAAATCACCCCTCTTTTGCCATTTTAGAAATAAAATATAATAAAAAAGTTAGACATAACTGGTATCGTAAAAGTTCAGTCTATTAAAATATAACAATTTATCCCGTACACTGAACACTGTAGAATGAAAAAAAATCCAAACGGCAAAATGGCGGGGTTTTTTTTTTGTCCCCTAAAAATTGGAGTAAAAGTGATAAAAAGTCGTATCTATCTTAAAATGATACCAATAAAAAGTACACTTTGGCCTGCAAAACATGGCGCAATTTTGTTTTTTTTTTTATTTTGCCCCACTTAGAATTTTTTGCGGGTACCCAGTATATTCTATGGTACAGTGAGTGACACTTTTAATAGAAAGTCCATCTTGTCCCACAAAATAAAAACCCTATTAGAAGGCGTAGAGGGAAAAAAAAAAAAAAAAAAAAAAGCCAAATTAATTTGACTGTGAGGGTTTAAAGCCAACTGGCTTAAAGGCATCTTTTTACCAGTAGGAGTAAGACATGAATACAGGGACTTTTTGGCCATTAGGCAAACTCCAACACAAGAAAGATTGTGGGTTCATATTTATAGTAATATCCCTGGTCTGAGTAAAATCTATCAGGGTAATGTCACGGTTGTGTTTTTAAAGTTTTTGTGTAATTGTGGAATGTACTTCTGTGTAAGATGACGTTAGCGAGAATCTTTTCAAAGGGGTTTTGCCACGATCTCATTTCATACCTCCTGCATCCAGCTCTTGAGCTCCGTGTACTCAGAAGGGGGCGTGTGTGATTTGTTTGAATTGCATATCATGGACCCAGCAGGATTTACATCACCAGGTCTTTCTTCTCTTTAGTCAAAGAAAGGACTGTTTATGTGTAGAACTGTAAGTAGCTACATTGTAACTCAGAGGTAAAACTTTTGCCTCCAGGCACAAGGGTCCTGCAGGAAGCAAACCTGTGGATTTTATTTCTCTTTATCAATGCACATACCTGATTGAGTTTTTTTTTTTTTATTTATTTGCACTGTTTGACTAATCACTAAGGAGGACAGAGGACGGGAGTAGAGTGACAGCACCTGGGGTTTGAACCCTCCGTAGCTGCCAGAGAGGAGAAGTGATGTCTGAGCATGGCGACCAGGACTGGGGAGCCTCAGCCCTGGTCGTATCCCCGGGAGATGAGCTGTAAACAATGGATCCCTAAAGGACAGCTAAAACAAAAACGGTGCAGAATTTTTAATAATGATAAAATGGTGAAAAATTTTTTTATTATTTAATTTACAAGCTTCCCACGTCAATTTTACTTCATGGCAAAACCCCTTTAAGGGCTATCAAGTTGATTAGTGGCATGCTTGACAAAGAGGGAGTTGCCCTCGAAACGTAGCACACATGCTACTGTTGGAGACTACAATAGCTGCTAACTGCTACATCAGATTTTGAAATAAGACTGCTCAACAAGAAAAAGATTGTTTCAATTTGTATGTCATAACATCTGATCTATAACATGTATCGTCACAGTGTTTTTAAAGATATGAAGAAAGTTAATAATAAATGGACATTTTACTTATATTGAAAATGTAAGGAAGAATTTCTCTTGAATATCACTATGATCAATTCAAGAAGGGAAGGTGGTTTCTATATGTGATTGAATATTGGATACGGGGTGTAGGACCAAATACCGCCTGGACACGGTGACTATCTGTAAAGTGCATTTTATATAGTTTGATGGATTTACAGTGGCCAATGCCTGTTTACTGCTCTAAAGAACACATTAAAACTTTCTTTCCTACAGCAAATAATATTCATAGTACCATACAGAATACAGAAAGATAAGACTAACCACAATGCATTTAAAGGGACATGAGAAATCTGAGATCTTTATATTGTACTCATAATAAACATCAATACAAATAATGAAGGCAGAATGTTTTAATGAACCAACTTTATAATTAAAGCAATGTAAGGACAGCGAGCATTGCTTTCACATTAATAAAATTGCTTCTTAATTAACAACTTGTTTTAATTCAAACACTAGGAAGCTACAAACATTTGTCAAGTAAATCACTTGCTTTTCACATTTCTGAGCATTAAACAAGGAAACCAGTTCAAGCTGTTTTCCACAGCATGTTGTGGGAACTAATGCACTCGACATAAATCTATTAATTGTCAAACAGAAGAAAAAGGAGAAAAAAAATGATGCTTTAGGGTATATTCATTATATGGATTATGACACACAATCTGACACGATTCTGTGTCAAAATCTTCCTATTCATTTCAATTCTCACATAGTGAATTTCCAGTCCCTGATAACACTGGATAGCCCACTGAAATAAGGCTAATCTGCAACCAAAAATGTGACAAAATCTGCAATCTCAGTCTAAAACCTGCACAAAAATGTGTAAATGGATACTGTATCAGATCTTTCTATATGGAGAAAAAAAATCAAACACAAATGATGTGTGAATTTACCCTTATTCTGACTCTACATTGATGAATACCTTAAGAACTTTTAGGGTTAAAAAAACAAGTCTGTTATAGATATGCAGCATCATTTGTTTTTCAGAAAATAAAAAAATAACATATTGATATAATCCTATGATGAATTTACAGGTAGAATAGCTGATTAGCAAGTGACAGATGTGGTTCTTTGTGCACACTTTGTCCCACCAAAAATGCTAATTTATGCGCATACTGGCAAGGTGCAGGAACTCTGATAACTCCCTGTGGTAAAAGAGAAAAATGTGTGACATGTTTGTTACAAAGCATACTATATGTTATATTATGAGAAATATGATTGTATACTCACAGGCCAATTGTAATAAACGTGGCACATTTTGTAAGTCAGTCTTTGTAAATAGTCTGGTTTCAATGCACCACTGTCATACACAACATTGTAGTGAGTAGGAGAAACTGTGCCTTGTCTCACCGACTGACTGATTATAAAAAAGTCATACCTAAAGCAAGAAGGCAAAGTGTTAACATAAAAACACTACTAACTTATATAAATATAGGTTTGTAAAAGTTGGGAATCACAGGAGAAATAAAGAAACTGCTAATAAAATATATGAAAGTCACATAGTAAATATAAACCCTAAGATACTGGTTCTATTAGTAACTATTATACAGCAGTTTGAAAGCTATGCATTTAGCACCAGAAATGGTACCGTCTTCCCTTAAAGGGGTTCTCCTCTTCTTTTTTAAGCAAAAATAGGGACAGACCTACTGTAATAAAATACAAAACATACCTACCTACTTACTCGTCTCCATTCCAATGATGACGCCACTAGCCCAGTTCTTTCTGTTCACTTTCAATTCCAGCCCATTGGCTTGTGAACGCTGCCGCCACTGATTTTTCCTTAGTTGATTTTTCAAGGTTTTTGGAATAGGCTTGAAAGATAAGCCTTACTCCAAAACTAAGCCCTAGTTGCAAAAATTAAGCCTTAGTTACAGCTGGGAACGCTGATCAGGGCTGACTACATCAGCGCAGCCATGTATAGCAGAGAAGGATTCACTATCTTGATCACATAGCCGCTGATCTCCTGCCGCCTCGTCACCCGTTTCCGCACTCCAGAACGCCCCCAGACCGGGAATGTCTGCTAGCGGACTAGATAACGTGAACGGGAGACCACCCAATTCTCAAGTGCAACACGAAGCCTCAGTGCTAACTGCTCCCTTCCTTGTAGCATCACCTGTGGGAGTGCTCAAATGCCTGAAGTGTGCTCAGTGCCACATCTCCCCAGTGGTGGGCTTCGCTACACTCCTTGGTTGGTGATCTCTAAACCACCTGCATTGTAGTTGCTTTCCTTAGGCCTGTCATGACCAAAGTGCCCAAAGGAGCTTCAATGTGCTCCTGGGCTGGTGAGTTTATTAGTTGAAAAAGAGAAGTTCAAAATAGTTGATGAGATTGAAAAAAGATCAATTAAAAAAAAAAAAGCCCTACATCTATAATAAGCCATAACTGTTTTTGGAAGCCAAAAAACAAACATAACAATTGTCTTATTTTTGGAGTAACACAGTATAACATTTCTTGACTTCGCCATTTGGAAGTGAATGCTCCGCATGGTGACATCAGGAAATGGTACTGGACCGCTGACTGTGAAGTGCAAGAAGAAAAAACAGAAGTATCAGGCAGGCAGCCCCCAGTGTCATAGCTGTAACAGAGTTACATGGGAAGGTAAGTATAGGTCTATTTTATTATTGCAGCCCTATTCCCATTTAAAGTTTAAAAAAAAGCTAGAGAACCACTTTAAGTTGAATCTACTGTCTTATTTTGCGTAAATGTATTATTTAGGCAACATGAAGGTTAAAAAACAATGGTGTAAAGTTTTAATTTTCTTAACGTTTATACAGGAATAATAATATAAATCACATTGGTTTAACTAGATTTCACCATGGGCATCAAAGGTGCAACATTCAGCAGGTCTTGAAACCTGAAGCTTGCTATGCTACATGTGGGGAGATGATTTCAAAAAACAAGAGCTTTTAAGAAAACAAGTCATACCACTCAGGTCTGGTCACTTCCACATCGATAATGGTCCCAGGAGGTGGATTCTGGAGTTTTCCACCCAAATGAGCAAAGAACCTTGCGCTAATCCGTTTCTTTACAACAATAACAGATAACTTGGGACTAAAGAAAGTAAAAAGCTGTTAAAAAACTTACCAATGAGAATATCAGTATGTGTATATCAATACATTATGAGCGACATCTATGTAACTTGGCGTCTGCACACCAGTTCTAAATAGATATCGAAGAGTGTATAATACAACAAGATGAATGAAAGTGTCATGTGTCAAACATTTTGGTGCATAGAGTGTTACGTGGCAAACTTTTATGGCAGTTTCGCACCATGCTTTGGTGCATTCAAAAGTGTTGTGTCTTGTGCAGACTGCACCAAGTTTGGGCGTACCACTGTTCTTACATCTATAGAACAGGGCAACAATATTATTTCTTTGGGTGCAAGACACACCAAAAAAATAGTGCAGGTGCATATATATATATATATATATATATATATATATATATATATATATATATAATACTTATTTAAAAATTAATCTGTTAAGGTTTTTTCAGATTATTGTTTCTTTTAAAGCTCCATTAGTTCCAGGACACTGTACATTCCAGGGGAGGAGTTACATACTTAACATATGGCAAACAAAGTACAGTGGCAAAAATAAATGATTAACAACTAAGAGACAGAGGACCCTGCCCGCGAGGGCTTACAATCCACAAGGGAGGGGGAAAGAGACAGAAAGTGAGGGACATATATTTGTGCATAGTGTAGGGGCAGTGGGGTTAGTGTAGGTTATAGGCTATCCTGAAGAGATGGGTTTTCAGGTTGCTTTTGACGCTAGTGAAAGTGAGTCTTATGCGTTGGGCCAATGAGTTCCAGAGTATGTGGGATGCACAATAAATCTTGGTGACGGTTGTGTGAAGAGCGGACAAGAGGAGAGCAAAGTAGAAGGTCCTGTGAGGAGCAGAGCTTGTGTAAAGAGAGATACCTGGAGAACAGGTAAGATGAATGGACACACACGCTATGGAGAGCCTTGTAGGTCATGGTTAGTTACCTGAAGTGAATATTTCTGTGTACATATCTGGCACAATTAAGTCTTAAATTATACCTGTAGTCTTTGCCTGTAGCTCTTATACAGTCTACAAATTGTTCAACCTCATATTTGACAAGTGTACTCAGCTGACCATCTCCAACTCCATCTCGGTAGATTATGATACGTGATGGAAGAGCTTTGTTGCAGCCATACCAAGCATTCAAAGCGGCTGTAAAAAAAATAAATAAATAAAATAAATCACAGCTCTAGACAAGATAATTACATGTACTATGTGCATTCCAAGTAGACAAAATAAAGTATAATAAAATACTATTTTATTTAAATAAAACTTCCATTAACTTTTCCTTTCCTACAGAGAAAACAATCTAGGGGAGTGGTCAGGACGTTTCATATATTTGTTTAACATTGAGCTGTGGATATGTAAAATTACACATTATTTAATAATTTTGGGGCCCATGATGATATGGAGATTTAGGTGAAGAACTGCAAGTCCAGACTATATAATTTTGCATCCATTTGGGAGGTAAAATGGATCAGAACAGCAATTCAGTTTTTTTTTTTCTAATCACGGTGCATTAAGTAACATGCTAATTTGTAATGTGCATTATAATAGTTGCATCAACACCTACCATGTATACTTTTTTAAAATAAAAATAAAACATAACTTGTTTACATAATTGTTTTGTTTATTCGGGAAAAAAAATTAGACCTATTTATTTTTTTAAGTTTTTTTTTCTCTTCATTTAGTGCACAAGACCTCTCCAAAATGGTTCATTGTCAACAGAGGAAAAAAGAGAGTTCATCTTTTGGCCTCCCTTTATCTGGCTTTCATTAGTATACTCTAATTCCTAATGCCAGGACCCTTTCAAAAACATATGTTAAATGGATATAATTTCAGCCTATGGGTGACGGATACATGTGACGGGAAGAAGAAGATGGTTTGCGTCTCACCAGAGTCTAAAGAGACCCCCGGTTTCATCACCAACACCCGCCAAAGGCCAGTTGGGCTCTGAGACGGGGAACTCTCAGGTCTCTACCCAACGTGACCACTTGTGGTAACTGTTGGCGTAGTCAAGTCCAGGCAATAAGGTCAGGGCATGAGGCAGTGAAATGGCCAGAACACAGAAGAACACTAATCACACTACTCTCAAACTATAGCACACAGGGCTGTTTAGTCGGTAAGCCATAGCCCTGATTCCTCAATTTCCCTCATACTGTAGTAAAATGGTAACATCAGGATTTTTATCACCTTATAATACAATAATCAAGCTATTTAGGTAGAACATGCACTGACAAGCAAAAGGGTAACAATGTTTCAACTTCTGAGTTTCAAGCTCCATATCTTACCATCCACTACAGCTTTGTACATGAGGCTACCATCATTTTATAGACAATCATCTTACTTATCTTTTACATAAATTTGACTTGCAAGTATTTGGCACCTGCTTAGTTTTGCTAATTCTTGTCATGTAACTGCATTGTTACTGTTTTGCTCCTAAAAATCAAAATGTAAATTTTTATTATTTTGTTAGTATTTGCTAAATCCACCTTTGGCTTTCAGCACTACCCGAATCCTTCTGCGCATGCTCTGGATCAGATTCAAGCGTGTCTTGACCAAAATCTGATCCAGATCTCTTCTACACATTCCCAATGTTGGTGCATATTGGATTTGGGTATGAATACAGCTTTTTCTTAAACTCTACCCACAAGTGTTCGGGGTTGAGGTCTGGGGACTGTGGAGGCCAACACATCAACTCTACCTCATTGTCATTGAACCATTCCTTCTCCAACCTTCATGTATGCTTCAGGTCATTGTCCTGCTTGAATACTATGTCGTCCTTTTCATACCCATAGTACTCGAGTGTATGAAGTAACTCATTTGTAGGATACTCATATATAGCTCAGCACTGAGATCAAGAATGACCCTGGTCAAGTATCCAACATCTTTGGCTGTAAAACATCCCCATATCATCAGGCTTCCTCCACCAAACCTGACTGTGCCTTCAATTTCTCAATTCACCTTTTCCCCTTGATTCTTCCAAAGCAATTTGCCCCCATTAGAGTCTGGTCTATTGACTTTCATCTCATTGCTCCAAATCACCCGTTTCCAATCTTCCATTTCTCTTACTTTTTTGCAAACTCGAGTCAACGCTTCTTATGACAAGATTGAAAATTGAGGCTTCATCACCTTTTTTCGGGCCATCATTCCAGACCTGTGTAATGAGTGTTGCATGGTGCTTGCAAGGACATCAGTGATCTCATTCTTACAGAGCCTACGAGCCGCCTCCACTGCTGTGTATGTCACGTCAGAACTGATAGACCTTTTAATGAGCGACTTGTTGACTCTTGATATTTTGCTTGGATGTCTACCTCTTGGCTTTGGAAGGGATGGATGGACTTCACTTCATATTCTTCCAGCTGTCATGGCCTCACATGATGCAGTTTGGCAATTTTCTTGGCATAAAGACCACTATCGATGAGCTGGATGATGCCGTTTCTCTTTTCTTTGGAAATCTTCTTCATGACTGCTCCTTGATTCGAACCAGTGACCTTTTTTTTGGAAATCAACCTAATAACACAGTGAGCTATTAGGGAACGTGATAACAAGATGTAATTTGTAGTAACAAGAAAAAGATTCTTCCACCACCAGAAGCAAAATAGTAACAATGCAGTTTCATGACCAGAATCTGCAGACCTAAACATATGCTAAATAGTGGCAAGATCAAAGTTATGTACAGTGTGGTAAAATGATGGTAGTCTCACATTCAAAGCTGTAGTGCATGGTGAGATATAGAGCCTGAAAAGCAAAAGTTCAAAAGATTGTTAACCTTTTGCTTGTCGATGTAAAATATATTTATTGGATATGACTTTAGAACACAAAAAACTTTAATAAATTGTAAATATGCAAAACACTAGAGTAAGTGGGGAAAATACAGTTTTCAACAAAAACGTACTGAGTCACATTTGTGGAGTCTATGTATTTGTTCTGAGAAACAGTATCGCATCCATCAGATCATCCTTCATAGATTACCTCAAATCTAATCTCATTATTTCCAGGATAGAAAACAGCCTCTCTACACTAACTTGGAGGCAAAGCAGTGACCACATGGGCAACATCTCTTACAATGTCAGAGTATAAAGGAATTGCCTCAGGCACAGTCAGGTCTGATGAATGGTTGAACTCGTCTACTACTTTGAAAGCAACTGAAAAATTTTGCTGAAATCTGGTCAATCTGTTTGCTATGGGAGCGGAAACTTTTCCCCTAAGATAACACTTTGCCTGCTCCATGTCATCCAAATACTTTTCAAAATTAAACTCCTCATCTCATAAGGCTGAAGATATGGGAGCAGTAGTACTGGCAAGACCCAATTTATCTTGCACTTGGCACTGCATTGACTTACTGTATCAATTTATTATATATTTTGGGAGTCGGTCCATTTAATAACGACTCCAACTCCTGCAAAATGGGCACCGACTCAGATTCCACAGCCCTGATAGCACACCAGTGCGAATAAACTGTAGTGGGGATCTTCTTGATTCGAAGTCCATGTGAAATCATCTCTTTTTCCAAATATTTTTCTAAAGTAGTTAGATCCCACCATATCCGCATTTCTTGGGTCATTAACTTTTCCAAACTTTTGAGTTTACTGTTGAAATCGAGGTGTCTTTGGCTAGTGTCTTGGCTGTAATCAAAAGCCTTTGCCACTCTTTCTTGCCTTAATTGTTTGTACGCCATTATTAAGATACTTATACCAAAATAGCCAGTATCCAATGCAGAAATTGATTGGACTGAAGACAAGAATTTTAGAACATCTTAGGCATGTCACCAACACATCTGGTCGCATTAAATCCAATGTGGCTAAACATTTTATTGATTGCCACAATGGTAACATAAACTCACTTCAAATATTTGCTATTGAAAGGGTGTTTAAACCAGTAAGAGGGGGCAGTTTAGATAATAGGCTTCATGATAGGGAAGTTTTTTGGATAATCACACTCAACTCTGCTTTTCCGAGTGGGCTTAGCTTTAAAAGGGACACCATGTTTAATTTTTAAAATTTATTATCAGTGTGTCTAGAGGTTTTCATAAAACATTATAGATTATCTCCCTTTTTGTCCTACTAAAATAACTTATTTTATTGGTACGTTAAGTGTATTGTTTGAATGCTCACCTTAGATCTTGTTTATGCCAAGCAGATTCATAGCGCTAATATCGAATTAACATAAAGTGTATGTAAACTAATTTATGCTTACTATGTGTCTCTCCGATGTGACGGCTCTAGTGGCATCACTGCGCATGCTTGAATTTTGCCAGTGCCAGTTTTCTAACATTGATGCGCATTGCGCATGACGGAACCATCTGAAGCACATGACCATTCCAGTTTCCGGTTTCTTCGGCACTTTGTGCTTCCGGAAGTACGTGCTGTTGATCGGCTTGGCACTTTAAACATGCTGGCAGGTGAGTTTGATGTGTATTCAATGATTTTACTATGTAAATTTAAATTAA